>WHPZ01580931.1:1891-23728 GCA_016617965.1 Macrosiphum rosae
TCTTTGATATTGAATAACCAATTCAAAGCTTGATGGTCTGTTACTATATTAAATTTCTGACCGAACAAGTAAGGACGGAATTGTTTCACCCCCCATACTATCGCACATAGCTCCTTTTCGGTCGTGTTTTAGTTTGATTCAGCACGGTTCAGAGTCCGTGATGCATACGCTATTGGAGGATCTGCGCCAATTGGGCCTTGCGAGGGAACGCAGCCAATGGCATAATTTCTAGCGTCGCATGTTAAATTGAAGGTCCTAGTGAAATCCTGATATTGCAATAAAGTTTCTGTTGTTAGAATTTTCTTCAACGTATCAAACGCTTCTTGGCAGAGATCTGTCCACTTAAAAATGACGTCTTTCATCAACAAAGTAGTTAGTGGCTTTGCTATTCATCCATATTCTGGTACAAATTGTCTGTAGTATCCCGATAAACCGAGGAAAGATTTAACTTCCTTTTCGTTGGTCGGGATTGGAAATTCTATAGCACATTTAATTTTCTGTGGATTTGGTTTCACCCCTTGGTCAGTTATAACATGACCTAGGTAGTTAACTTCTTTGCGCATAAAGGTGCATTTTGATGGTTGCAGATTTAGATTGAATGTTCTCAAACATTCGAATACTGCTTTTAATTTTTCGGAATGGTCTGCTATACTGAGTGCGTAGATGATAATGTCGTCCAAATAGACGAATGCTTTTAATCCTGTTAGTCCGACCAGGACTGTATTCATTAAACACTGAAAAGTTGCAGGCGCACCTTTCAACCCAAAGGGGACGCGAAGGAATTCGAAGTGTCCCTTGTCTGTAGAGAACGCTGTCTTTTCAGTATGTTACGGGTGCATTCTAACTTGATGGTATCCTTGGGCCAGGTCCAACGTGGTATAGTACTTAGACTTACCCAGCTGGTCTAAAATGTCTATTATATTTGGCAGTGGATAAGCATCTCCGACTGATATTTGGTTAAGTTTCCGGAAGTCTACACATACTCTGTATTTTACGACACCATCTTTGTCTGCCTTTTTCGGAACCACCAGTAAAGGTGCATTCCATGGACTTCGGCTAGGTGCTATAATATTATCCTCTTCGAGTTGCTTCATTTGTTTGTTTATCTCATCTGTGTGTCAATGAGGTAGACGGTGCGGCCTTTCATTGATTGGTTGGGTAATATCTGGAGTGTTTACCTCGTGAAAAACAGCATCTGTGCAAGTTAATGGATCTCCCTCTAAATGAAAGATATCAGAGTACTGTTCGCACGTTGAAATGAGTGACTCTCGCTCCTCTATATTCAAATGTTCTGTATCGAGTGAATCTCTAAGGGCAACTAATCTTCCCTTGGTTCCACCCGTTTCCGTTACCTTCTGTATGGTCTGTACTTTTACTTCTGTAAAATTTTCAAATTCTAATCCTTTGATTTGCTCCTCCGTGAGTTGGACGGATTGTTCAGTAGGATTTACCGTGGTTATAATGATTTGTTTTTGACGGGCTTGGTTTACCGCGTTGCTGCATAGGATTGATTCATCCAAGGTCTGTGCAGGTATCAAGTAGATTTCTTCCTCCTGAAGATTAGGAGTAGGAATGCTAATTATCGTGACGGTGCCACATGTAACTCCGTTGTTCTTTCATCTCTTCCCAAACAAAGAGTTAGATTGATTGTGCCAAATGAATGTAGAGTGTGACCGGTTATTCCTGAAAGATTTTGTCCCGTCTGTTCCCTAATCATTATTTCATCTTTCAATGAAGATACCTTTATAAAATTCACATCAGCGCCTGAGTCGACTAATAGCTTAATGGTCGGTGTAATTGTCTGAGAGCATTTACAAAGTAAATGGTCGTAATAGAGGTTCTGTTCCTGGGGTTCAGGATTTTGATGGTCTTGTTCGATTTTCTGTTGTTTTACGGCATTTAAGAAGATGATGGAAATTTTATTATGGAAGTTTTTAGGCTGCCCGCCGACCACCCACCGTTGGAAGTCGACGGCATTTCGTTTCCCGAGTTTTGGTTGCAACTTTCCGACGTACTAAGATTATTTCTTTTTCCTTGAACATATTTGAGTTTTCTACACTCTTCTTTTGTGTGTTCTGGTTTACGGCAGTATTGGCACATGATTGTTCGTACTGAACTTGGTTTTGTCGAACCTGTTGTATTTACTTTAGGTTCTTTGTCTAATGATCTGCAGTCTTTTGCCCAGTGTCCCGACTTCCCACAGTGGAAACATACTTTGGCTTGTGTCCCTTCTACCTTTTTTGGTAAGGTATATAGTTTTTTTGTTTCTTCAACAGATCGTCTAACCCTTTCCTCTTCTCTGGATGCCTGTATGGTTTTTTCCAAGGTCGTTGGATTCCTAGCCCTAATAAAATCTTTCAAGGGCCCTAACCCTTCAATGAACACCTATACTGCTTAAAGCTTAGCTACCTATAGAGTCTTTCCACTAGGCTCTTGCTCAATTATAAGGTTTTGTAATTTTTCGATTCGGGAAGAATAGGTCAGTTCATCTTCCCCTATTTTTTTGTTTCAAGGAATATAATTCTAAAAACAAATGCGTAGTGGTACGTTGTGGTTCCATCGCAGCTTTTAGAGTATCTCGCAGTGCAGTCCATGAGTCGAAGGTTCTGAATTTAATTGCTTGCCGGGCCTTCCCGATGAGTCGCACTGTGATCCCCTGAAGGAGATGAGTTTGTACCTTTCTATTAGTACATGACAATGCAAATTCGCACTTTTCCAGGAAGATTTCCATCTCCTCCTAGTTTTCTCCATTGAACGAACTTAGAAGTTATCTTAATGCTGCTTCCAAGCTAATGGCTTCGGATCCCAAACTGTCTTCTGCGGAAATGTTCTGACTGACCCCATGAAAGTGGTCTTCGTTTGACGTATTTGGTCTGACGGTCCTCTCTGGTATCTGTCGTCCTAATGGCATCACGTTGAGCAATTGCGACTGAGCCTCTGTGTCCATTTTATTTTCGTATAAGGTCTGATCAAGAATGTTCTGTGTTCTTCCGACAACTCGGTCTGTTTCCTCTAATGCGGTAGGAACGTTTTGTATGAGGTTTGTAATTTCCATAACGGACGTGCCGGTCCTCACGAATAAGTCGTCAGGTTCGACCTCGTCTACAACACGTTCGGAATCTGGATTGTTTGGGTCTGAAAATCTTACAGGTAAACTTGTCCGTGGGATTGGGGCAGGGAGATTTGACTGATTCCCCCGAGGTCCTCACCCTCTATAACTGTGGACGCTAGTTCACTCTCGGATGTCCCGCTCATTAACAACCTAACAATTCCCTCTAAATGTGCGAATAAATATTCTTACCCTTTTATCAAAGCTACTTTAACTACTATAACTATATAGAGAATTAAAATAAAATTTTCTTACAATGTTTAGAGTAAAATAATAATTTATAAAAAAAATAATATAAATAACACAAATATTTATTATTATTTTTTTTTTTTTTTTTTTTACTCACAATTCCGCGAATTGGTTCATGGTGTCTGCGATGTTCCGTTCGGATTGGGGCAGTGGTCCGACTCGGATTGACTAGAATGTTCGTAACGGCTCTGATTGAATTTGGAATGCTCTGGAATCGTTCTTTTCGTCTGCACTTGATACATTCAAGGTTCGCTAGCCCCGAAACAGCTATGCGCGGGGACCACTACGGGTAGTGGATTTCGAATATTGCTCCGTTATTGTTGATTGTTGTTGTAAACAATGTTATCAATATTCTTATCAATTTTGATAACTCTTATGAATATTGATAACAATGTCGATTTTGACTATCGGTTTCGATTTTGCCTATCAATTTCGATTTTGTCTATCGATTTCGATTGTGACTATCGATTTCTATTTCTACTATCGATATCGATTGTGACTCGATTTCGATTGTGGTGTCTTAAAAAAAATGATCTTATATCAAGAATTAGGAGAGGCCACACAATTTGCAATTTAAAAATTTCTGAGGATTAAGTTAATAGCTAGAAGTTTTGATATAAAACAAATTTATAAACTTAATAAAGAATGTTTAATAAAAAAAATTTAAAAGCAACAACCTTTCCGTAAATGTCAAGAAGATATCTTCAAGAATGAAGTTTTTAATAGTTCATTAAACAATAATCCATTTCAGAAGTTAGAAACTTTCACTGAAGAAAATTATTTTAATAGTTCATTAGAAAAAACATCAGATGTTTATGATTTGCAATATATGTCTTGGTTATTGACTGGGTTATTGTACTGGGCCCTAACCTGTTGAAAGTGAAGCTTAGTGGACTAATGATTTTAGCATTAATATAATAAGTAATAACACGACAATATGATTATGTATAAGTATAATATATAATAACGTACAACTGGAAAATTAAACTGTGACACACACTCCGCGTACACTCTGTAAGACAACGTCTGTGCAAGTGATTATTACATAAGTACATCAAAAGCCCTATTCATATGAACAACCAAGGCCATCCCGTATCCGTATATAATATAGATAGCGATAGTAAAGGTGTTGCACACCTATATCGTAACTGCATAAGTATCTATTAGAAAACGACATTGTACACGCACGTGTGTTTACATGGTTTGAATACTAATATTAATTGTATATTTCAACAATAGTTGTCTATGTGGTAATTGCAGATGATAGTAGGTACTTCCACTATTATTAATTTTCATAAAGGTTGTTGAAGTGTTGAACATTATATGTAATTTTATACAATAAAATATTATATGTTAATTTATATGTATGAAAATGTTTTATGTAGGTTAGATTAGGTTAAGTAAATGTTTTATTTAATTGTTTTTTCTGAAAAATATTTTCCTGTTTTAAAAGATTCTGAGTTTTATGTTTCCTGTGAAAAACGTATCCTTAAATTAGATTTCCAGATAATAAGTGTTACTGAAATTGTTAATATCGGAAAAATATCATTCCTAAGTTTGTTTGTTGCTGTTATAGCCTTCCAATTAAATAAACTGAACTTTTATTGGTACAGTCCACACAAATGAATATGTTTACTCAATAAGTAATAGTATATAGACGTATCAAGTATTATATAGCTAAAAGTCCAAAAATAGTATGGATACAACCAAAATTTAACAAGTTTAATAAATATTTCCAAACTCAAAAAGTTATCATCAACGACCTCCATGATAAACTTTGAATTTTATATTAGAAAGTCTTACTGTCGTTTTTAAAAGGAAACTTTATGTAGAGCAAAATGAACTCAGTAGTGTGAACACCATCTTCCTGATAATCAATTGTATTTAGGTGATCAGGTTATTGACTACATAAATGTACACGAATTAGCAAACAAGAATGAAGTGATAAAACATTTTTTCAACTGTTGAAGATATTTTTTGAAAACCGCTGCTTTAGAGCTAAAGAAACGGTATAACATGGACGATACTGTATTGAGTGTGAAAAATGCCCTTTCCATCGAGTACCATGATTCGCACCCCACTTTTCTCTTGTTCTATTAATATTATTGATTATAAGAATGGTAAAAGAAAACGATGTAGAATTAATTCAAAAGATAGCATCTATAGTGACGCAGTCTTTCAATACAAATTATGCACATGCCTGACTCCATTACTGATTTACAGTATGCCTATGAATCACCTGATATTTTTTGGTAATAAACTCATTATAAGTTTAAAAAGTAAAGTAGGGATATTTACTAATTTTATAATGTTTTTTTTTAGGTATGGCAACCAGGATTAAAATTTAAAAACTGAAGTAATAGGTAAGAACTTCCAGGTTTTCATTATAAGTTTTTTTGTTTATCACATTCTAACACAGACTACGAGTGAATTTTTTCCTGTGTTAATGCTGTAAAAACCAAGTATCGAAACCAGTTAATAACTGAAACTATAGTGGTAGTATGGTATACTGTACTGACAAAAGAGTGTATAAAGAGTGGAAGCTCTCAAACAAATAATAGTGTAGTACTCAGAAGGAATGTATTATTATTTTTTATTACATGTTATATCAATCTATAAATTAAAACAATAATATATTACGTTTAATAATAATCAAGCACCTACATCTTGAATTTTACTTGAATCAGATAATGGTGTAAATTAACGAGAACTTTCACCAACACTCTCAAAGCTGCAATTACTACTGCTAAATATTTCAAATATGATTAATAATCGTTTATCAAAATTGTCACGAAAAAAAACTTACAGCTTCATCTTCGTTTCTAGATCTACCAACATCATATATTCGTACAATTGACTCATCAATATTTTCAAATATTCCTTGATTCTCAACAATAGCTATTTGAGTATCATAGCTATTGCAAGTCATATGATATATATATTGTTTAACATCAACAGTAGCTAAGCACATAAAACAATTCGTAAAAACAAATAATTATTATATTTTAAAATGTTTTATAAATACAAAATATTTAACACTATGTTTGTTATATCTACCAATATTTGAGTAGTCGTTTGGATCTAAAGTTTTAAATGTAGTTTGGTAAGAAGAACCATTTTCAATTTCGTGTTTAATGACATACAAATACATTCCTTCTCCTGATTTGGAGAATTTCACATTACATTGATCAAGACTTGGCACTGTACGCAACAATTGGAATGTGCGCATATCCCAGACTTCTTTATTTGATATAATCTACAAAGTTATAGGTAAAAAAATTATTTTCAGATTACAATCTACCTAATTTTATAAAAAACATGTCTTACCTCAAGTCCATTTGGATGGAAAATTCCACTCACACATTCATTTAATTTATCAAACTTATGGATTTCTTTTCCACCGATGGCATCCCATAATACACCATCTGATAACACTAATTCATTTGTAGCATCAAATGCTGCTCGATTTCTACTATACAAATTCGAATTTGTTGGAACTAATGTTAATATTCTTTTACTAGTTTCTAAATCATATATCTAGAGGAAATGAAATAATTAAAAGTAAATTTAAATAATTATAATGTTTATCTAAAGTTTAATTATTACTGTTGCTGTTCCACCATTATTTCCAAGTATTTTATTTTGATCATAATTGCTAAAAGTGCAGTATTCCTCATTAATAAAAGAATATCTACACAAAAAATAATAATTTAGTACATATGATATTAAAAAAATTAAAAAATTAAGTAAATTTACTTAATATTGATTGCATCTTCAGATATAGACCAAACAGACACTGAAGGCATTCCCCAAGAAGCAGATGATAACAACAACCTTTCATCATTACTGCATTGTAAGTCTATAATATATGAACCGTGGGCTACAAATGATGATTCTTGAGAAGTCAACAAATTGAATACTTTTATTTCACCAGTGGATGTCCCAATAGTAACACGACTTTGGCTCTAATATTAATAACTTTATAATTATAACAAAATATATACATATTATATTATTTTATTTTAATAGACTTACTAAAAACTCGCAACACGTGAAATATGCGTTTACATCACCCATTTGAATTTGGCGGGTTTGACAAAACCGACTGTGTATGAGCTTTTGGTTAAGTTTTCTAGAATGTAGGTTTTTGGAAAATCGCACAGCAAAGTTTGTACATATTGAGCTCCTTGGTTTAGGGTTTGGACATTTGTGTGGACTTTATAAAAGTATGATTAAGTATTAAGTAATAAGTAAGTACATATTTATTTGAAAGAGAAATAATTAAATACTTACACAAATAAGTTGAATTGAGGACATGTAACCATAGGATGTGTACATGAAGCATGTTGTTTGGTAAGGTATTCTGTAACAATAGATTCTAAACTAACCTTTAAGTTAGTATTATTATCAGTAAGTAATGTTAAATCTTGGATAGTTTTTTTATGAAGTGACTTAGACCAAGGTGACTCAAGTTCTTGTTCTAGCTCCGGTTTTGAATGATTTTCTGATCGTCTAGATAAATTAAATTCAATTGATACATTTGCTTAAGATATTTAAACACAATTAATAAACTAAATTTAATAATAAATAAAATCAAAATACCTATTGACATTCAAACGTATTGGAGTTGAATTTATTCCTCTGGTTCTAAATTCAGCAACTAAAGGACCATTTGATGAATTGGCTATTTCAGATTTTTGGTTCTGAATCGTGTGTCTAGAACTTATTGGGGATATTCCTCCTCCTATCGACCGATTCTTAAGTACAAAAATATTTATTAGTATTTATGCACCTAACTAATACAATTAAGTACCATAATTAAAATAATGTATTATGATGTATTATTTAGTTGCAATGACCACAGACAACTTTGTGTTGTTACTAATAACTCGCTTTAAAATATTAATACAGTGGATTCCTCTTAATGTGGGCACGTTGGGACCAGCCCTGTTTGCTAATGAAAAGCTAATGCCAGTATTAACCGGTGTCCACATTAATCGGAATCCACTGTATATAAAAAAAACTACAAGGCCGCAGATAACATTATTACCTTTGAATAGTTAGATAAAAAGTCTATTTACTGTAACATTAAACCTATCAACACAAAATAGTTTCTGCTAAATAGAAATTTTACATGGAAAAAACACAAGTGGATATCAAAACCTCTTATTCATCATACTTACATGGCGATGGAAAATATATGTAAAAGGTGTAGACTTTTTCTCGGTCACATTAAGATTTGCCTCTTGTACTAATGAGTCTGCAGTTTTGGACAAACCTTTTGTCATTAAATGTTGATACATTAAAAGGTGTAATTGTTGTTCATTGAAATTAATTTTAGTTTGTGCAACTATATTTGCCTGAAAATAAAATAATTGATACAGAAAGTCATTGAGATTGATAATAATATATTTTAAATATGATATTTTTCTTGTTTGAGAAACATATCCCCTTGTCCTAACAAACTTCATACGGGACTCTTTTTATCCTGTTTTTCAATATTTTTATACTTAAATGTATGTGTATTCAAATCTGATTATATGATGATCTTAATATGTTTGATAAATAATATAGAAATAACAAACAGCGATAAAAGAGTATTAATTAGTTACATAAATTACATCAAAGTTCTTCTTAAATTGTGCTATTCTATATTAAATATTTATTTATTTATACTATAATTAAGCTTGTGGTATTATTCATTAACTTAACGTTAAACTAATTCTAGTCAATTGTATATCTTAGCTATAAGTTATAATATAGAAATTTGATTACTCATATCAGTGTTAAAAAAAATACACCAAGATGTATTCACCATGTGGGATAATTTTAAACCGGTTTAGCATAAGAACTTTCTATCTACATAGTTGTGAATACTATTTTTCTAATAAATTCCATGAAACTACTACATACAAGTATTTTAAATATGGAAGGGTTTTTAAACTATTCAAACTTTAAATTTGAACAGTTCAAATAGTTTGAGTAGAATAGAGCTCAAAAAGTAGAAATAAGAATTTTTACAAATTAAATACATACTCGATTTATATTTTCCAATGATATTTCGAATTCAGCTAAATTACTTTTTTTTCTCCCTGAAACTAATTCTATTAACTCTGATGCATATTTTTGAAATGTTACATGTTCTTGATGTTTTTCTTGCAATACAGGATTTTTCATTAAACCTATAATATAATGTATAAAATGTATTGCATTTTCTAATTGATAAAATATTAATGATGCATTAACATCAAAATTGTTAAAATAATTAATTACATACTTTGTATTTGACCACTGTTAAATAAAATCAATTTGCTGATAATTTGCCGAACTGATTCACTGCGAGCCAATCCAGCTAATGCACGACTTGCTAATCCTCGTATAGCGTCAACATCGGTGATTGGAGTTTTAATAGTCATTAAAGTAAGTAAAACCTATTGTTAAAAAATTATAAGTTGGCTCTATGTTACATATGTGTAATTACTTTTTTAAAAAAACTAAAACTAAACTCACCATAATTCCATCATGATTTCTAAAACAATCCCAAATTTTTTCAATCATAGCATCATCATCAGTCATAGGTGTTTGTTTTTTATTTGATCCATGTGGTGAATAGTATGTTATACTTCCACTTTCCTGGAGTATAATAATATTTGTTTAGTTTTAATATAAAATCGAAGAGAAATATAGAATTGTATTAAATATATACCTTATGTATTGGAGCACAAACACAAGTTATAATGACAGAAAGTGCAGCTTTCTGAATATCAGCATCGAAAAAATTTCCAGTTGCTGCTTTTAAAATAATATTTAATCGGACATTGCCATTTTTAGCTTGTGGGTCATCTTCTTCCAATGTGAATGTATCATTTTGATTATCTGCTGGAACTTCAGGCGATGGTATTTCACATAATGCCAATTGAACTTTTGGTAATACTGCACATATGTTTAGAACTTCAAGTGCATTTTTAATAATTTCATAGCTGTAAAAAAATGTAATAGTTTAACATGCATAGTGAAAGAAATCAATTATTTTATCTACTTGTGAAATTCCGTGTTCAAACTCCATTTATAGGCCACACTGATTATTTTAAATAATAAACTTAAGCCACCCAATTTAAGTAATTGATCAATTGGTGTCCAATGGCTCTTCAGTGACACATAATTTGATAATAGCTCTATTTCTTCTTGGTCTTCAGCAAGAGATTTTTTCGTAACCTAAAAAGTACACACTGTGAAACCTCGATAATTCGAAAGTCTAAAAGTCAAATTTTCGATAAATCGAATTTTTTCCTCGCTCCCAACCGATTCGAGTTACCAAGGGTTCACTGTATAATATAATATAGATATTCTTTACATAAGCGGTTCCTAACCTGTGGTCCTAGACCCCATGGAGGTCCGCGATACACATGTTGGGGGTTCTTAACATATAACATTAGTCAATAAGTGACATAAGTGCATTATTACAATACTGTTGAATTATTATTTTATTTTTTTCGCTTATAATATCTTTTATAATAATATAAGAGGTAGACCTATTTTATCTTTATCACACCGATGGCGAGATATAATGGAATTTGATACAATTAAATATTTACAGTGTTAGATACTAGGTGTAGATTCTATATATAATAATTTTATTATAAATATTTATTTATCTTTTTTTATCTTGTTCATACGAAATGTACAGGCATACAGCACTGTAGTCGTATATTTACCAGGGGCGTAATTATGGGTTAGGGAGATAGATCCCCCCAAAAACTTTTTTTTTAGAACAAAGTATTGATAATGACCATTCATGTTTGCTAAAACGTATATCCCCCCCCCCCCCAAACCTACGCCACTAATATTTACTGCCACTAAGTGCAGTTGATTTATCGTAATCAATTATATACTTTTATATTACATTTTTATAAACAAAATAAGTGTAATAAATGTTTTCTTATATCTACTCATGTAGTTTGTAATATAAAATATTGGTTATGATAATATAAGATGTTTTGAAAAAAAAAAGGTATTCGAAAAAAAATTGGTAAGGGAGTCTGCGATTTCTAAAATTCTTTTATCGGGGGTCCGTGATCTACAAAAAGTTTACAACCGCTGGTTTACATAATTTAGTTTTCAAAATGTCATACTTTATAACCATGTTCATAGATAAAATTGTGAACCATTGTTGATGAAATAGACGGATCAGAATCTCTCATTTTTGCTCTACGTATTTGCTGGGCTTTTATATGTAAATGTGTTTCAAAATATTTTTTAAAAAAAGCACAGGCATGCCGAATAATTTGTCTTGCAGAACGTTCAGCATCTTCTGTTAATGAACTATTTTCTGGATATTCAGATGAAAGACTAGGTAATGTACTAACCTGTAGAAATTATTATTATGAGTACATTTCACTTACTTAATTTAACTTTGAATAAATAAATCAATCATACCACATTAAATAGCTTACGTAATCCTTCATGGTTATCAAATATTTCTTGGATAACTCTAAAATGAACACTATTACTGAAGAACTTAATTGCATAGCGTCTACTATAATCATTAGAACACTCCAACATCCAAAGTACATACCTTAAGAGTAATGATTCAAACCAAGTTAAATATAATAAAAAAATAATAAATATTATTAAACCAAAAAATACTTTGACATACTTAATAAGATCAACTAGGACATGTTTAGGTAAAAGGCATATCCTTTCCATTGCTGCCTCGCAATATGACAAAGAATAAAAGCAAATTGAAACACCATTGGATAGATTATTAAGTTTTGGAATGAGAAGTAATTTCTAAACATAAATAACATTAGTTTAAATAACATACATTCAATAGCTAAAACCTTAATTGTTTAATTTCAGATTAGTCCATTCTTTAGACTCTAAAGCATACAATATTATCTTTAGTAATTTAGAGTGTACCATCCACAAATTAGTAAATAGTTATTAAGTATTCTGTATTCACCAGTGACTGTAGAAGCATTTGCTGTCCCAGATAAAATATAATTATAATTTATAATCAATTAGTTTGGTAGGTATCAATAACAATCAATAATACATTTTAATACATTTTAAACATACTAAGCTAACCTATCAGTAGTACTCGGTAGATTCAATTTTTTATAATATATTAAATTTGAAATCGAGACTCAAAACATTTTTTGTTTTGAGAACGGTTTTTTTTATTAATGTTCCGGCTTTAGATTAGGTTTCAGGTATGGTAAAAAACTGGTTTCAAGCGTCTATAATCTTTCTAGCTACAAACCATCACATAGTTTCAAGGCATCTATTGAAAAGGGTCAAGTGGTTTTTGAGTCTAGGGGACACAAAAAAAAAGAAACATTAATTTATATGTAAATTAATGTTATCATTTTTATTTAAAACTTTAATAATATATTTATACCTTTTATGTTTCATATTTTATTCTTAGTTTGGTACAAAATCAAAAAGTTCTATAACTAAGTTGTATTTATTTTTAGATTCTGAGCAGAGCAATGAATATATTGGTATTATAATGACATTTTTTTGCCATAAATATATATTTTTTTTAATTGGTTCAATCTACAATATTGAGAGCATATTTAAAGTAAATCAAATCTAGTGTTATGAGCTATTTAAAGATGTTGATAAACTAAATTTCTATATGTCAAAAACCTTTGAAATAGTATTAGTTGTAGAAAGTTCATACAACAATAATTTAAAACTATGTCGGTATTGTGTATAATTTTTACTATTTGAAGTTTGAATTTCAAAAAACAAATAATGATTTTAGTTTTTGTTGTAACCATTGGTTCTCATGATTTTACTGCAATTTCTATAATAATATAAACCATCATAATATACTCTAAAATAAATCATTATGAACTATGTGGGTAGCCTTTCAGTATAAAAAAATGGATTTATGATTTAGATATCACTATCAAATATAGCCATTTTGCAGGGGTCACGTTTTATTGTCTGTGCTTGTAACTATGATAGGGAATAGAACCATTAATATTATGTATAATATGTATATTATTATTTTCTATACACATCAAAATGTTCATAATATTTAGATTTTAGATCAATTTTAAGCTATTTACACTACAATTACCTATTCACATTGTTCTACAGTACATATTACGTTATAATACTAGCTAATCCCGCTCACTTTGTTGCCTGTTTAAAATTACAACACTTAAAAAATGGTGATTGCTCGACTTCTTTTGGTTGTAACTCTCTGCAGTAAGTGCAACTCGTGCACCCTGGTAGGCAATGTGCGAAAATTAGATTTGATTCATGCTTGTACCTGATCTGCCTGATTAACAGATGGCAACCGATAAACGAATAAAATACTAATTTCTGCTAATTATTTCTTCTATTACCAAAAGATACCATTTATAAATAAAAATATCCATCGTAAATCTCAAAATCTCTGTTTGAGCACCTCTCCGGGTTTTGATTTATCCTTTTTAAATAAGCATACAGCACTCAGGGATAATGTAACATTTTAATGATGAAAGAATTTTTGAAATTAGTTCAGCCATTCTTGAGTTATAGATCGTCTATATTTTTGAACTCACTTTTATACATCTCTATACATAAAAATGGATCCCTATTTCTCTTGGTCATCGCATCACGTGTGAACGGCTGGACGGATTTCTCTAATTCTTTTTTGTTGTGTTCGTAATTGTCAGGAGAAGGTTCTTATGTACCTAATACAATTTTAGGAAAATCCATAGGAAAAGTAGAAAATTTGGATGTCAAAAATACAACAGTAGCGTCATCTGTCCAGAAAAAAATAAACTAAATAATAAAGAATTTAGCTGCAGATTAAAATAACAATAGTGTATTGTATATTGATTGCTATTGGTCACGGGCATATTTGTTGATTTGTACTATTATTTTTTGTCAATATATTTATTGATATATCTTCTAACTATATAAATGTGAAATAAAAATCTTTGTACAAGGTAAACCCTGGAACTACTAATCAGATCTTCTTGATTTTTTTTTAAACGAAAGAGTAGATCACGGATAAGGTTTTTATAAAAATCCACCGGAAAATTAGAAAATCTGGATGTCAAAAATACAAGTGACGCAACAGGTTAGGTTAGGATTTTGTATTAATTGATTTTATTAATCCACCATAAGGTAGAATACGACAAACTTGATATAACTTTGATACTTTAGAGTTAAATCATACACTTACGTACAAACAGCACGGGGTCCGCTATCTACAGCAGGTAGATTGCCTACCTGATAATATACTGCTGCGAATCAGAATTTTTATTCCGAGCAACGGAAAAGTTAAGATTAATTTTAAACACCATACACCGAATATTCAATAACGAACTGAGCAAAGTTTAAGTCATATAGAGTTGGTATATTTAATGGGAAACAAAGTGAACGGGTTCAGCTAGTAATATATAGATTATAATAATATGCTCTGTTTTAATTTTTTGACTGGATACGTTCTTTTTGGAACCAAAGCAACTCTTAATAAAATTAAGTTTGACACCAATGAATTTACAAAACATATAATAAACATACTTGTAATTGTTGCGAACCAATAAATTCTGTGGCAAATTTTTCATTTCGTAAAAGAGCAGCCAAGTACTTCAATGCTCCATAAGTTAAATAACCGTTTTGTTTTTTTGAAGAATTAATTATATTCATAACTAAGTTGAGTGCATTTTTCTCATAGGCATGGCTTAAGAACTAGAATAATATTTTTTTAAATTTTATAAAACATGATATGTTCATATTAATATACATATAGGTATACATTATAATATAAAATACATACTTTTTGATATTGTCCAGTTGCAACTAAATACTTGAGACAGTAAACTAACTTTGTTGTCAAAGTAGGTTGATCAATTTGTATCCAACTTGAGTTAGACTTAGTAGAAGATGAATTACTATCACCACAAATACTATTTTCTTCTCTTACTAAAATGTATTTTCAGATTAAATAATTAAAATAAAGAAGTACAAAAATTAACTGCAATTTTTAGATGGGTTGTATTCACCGAAAAAGTTTCTTTTGAAATAATGTGCAGAAAATATTCATTTTAATAAAAAAAATAATTAGACATGGAGCAAAATTTTTTCACCTAAAATAAATAACATTTTCTGTTCCTTCAGAAACTTGTAATAATTGTAGTTAATAGGTTCTAGTGTCAAACCTTAAGTTTAAATTAATATAATTTGTCCGTTAAAAGCAGACTGGAAGTACATAAAAGCTATGTTTTTAAACTAGTTAGAAATCATGAAAAAAAAAAAATAAATAGATTTTAAAAGTTTCAAATTATAAATTGTGTGGTTTTATCAAATAACTTGCTCAAAATTATAAATTAACAATATTAGGATTTTGTACTTCTTATTTCACAATTTATGAATTTTTGAACTAACTTGATTATTTTCTTAAAAAATGGCAAGAGAACAAATTTTTATTATTTTAAAAAAAACAGGGACAGAACAAAATTCTTTTAGTAGGAATGTGCCAAACACTCGTAGTACATATACTTGATTTAATATGTGATTCCTCAAATCAAATATTAAAACACTGGTTAGACTCTTCAACAGTGTTATCAACTTCATTTGAATTAAGAGTACTTGTTGGTTTATACCGTATTAAACAATCATTAAGAAATATGTTTTTTTTTTATTAAATTTTTATTAACCATGGCTAATCGTAATTAATTGTTAAGTTATGTAGTGTAATCAACTCAATAAATATTTTGATGGGATTAAAATTGATATCAAGTTTAAATTATTTAAATATTTTTAGTATATCTAAATATATTTAAACACCTAGTAAAGACTACAATTTATGATTTTTTTATGGTTTAAGATTCATCAAATATTATAAATTAAATTAAGTTTTATAAATAATTTATTTTAAGAATGAAAAATTACTTTTTTTTTCTGAAGATGGAGCACTTATATCATCATTAGGCTGATCACAATTTGCATTTTGATATGGCTGTGTGCTTTGATTGATTTCACTTCCTTTACAAAACTGAGTATAATATGAATGTAGACGATCCAATATAATTGGGACAAGTTTATTATTATCTTCTCTACATAATTTAAAATTATATTTTAATAATATATTAATCTATTTAGGTGTGTATTTATGTATATATATTATAATAAAATGTGCTAAAAAAATAATTAACACACTTGAAATTAGCAGCAATGTGTGTCAATTCCATGCAAGATGCCAATGATCCCGTTGCATAAGTTTGCATTGGTTCATTAGTATTTTCTGCCCAAGTGAATAGCCTTTGAATAAATTGATCATTTTCAGGCTAGAAGACATAATTTTTTTTATGTATCCAAACACTAATCTTATAAATTAAAGATTTACTCACACTTTTAAAAACAACAGTTGTTTCTAAACCTGGTATGAGGTTCAGTATAAGCCTACATGCAGCAACATTTAAATTGTGCGTATCTTTAGTTCGTTTTAGCCAATGATGTCCTATTGAATAATCCATTACTAACTGAAAATATTTTATCGATACAAATGTAAATTATGTATGTTACCGGAAAAGATGATAATTTAGGAATTGTTGTGATTACCTAGTCAATGTTGATAATGGCTGGAAAGGATAGAAAATGACGGATATTTATTAGTTTTATCAACAGTAGGCAATGTTATAAATCCGTATTAAAACAAATATAAACACCTTTATCGGTGTTCTGATAGTATGGTCAACCCGGTTTTATGTTATCGTTATTTGTTTTTATTGTTTATAACTTAAAATAACATAGTCAATAATTGGCAAATGTAAAATTATTATACTGTAGGTATCGTTTTAGACTCTTCCTGTACGAGACAGTACTGTTTGTGCAATGAAATGTTAAATATTGAAGTGTTAATAATTGTGTTTAATTATCTGTATTTGAAAACGGATTTAATTGAAATGCGCTTCAAATTTGACAATAACCCAATGTTATTATTAATTTAAAATAAATGTAATACCAATAACTTTTCTTCAATAATGATGAATATTGTGAACGAATCGAAGAAATAAAACAATCCAAAGTCACTCCAACCGCGGCTGGGAAATAAAGTGTATGATAGAAATTATAGAAATATTCCTAAGTACAATATTATTGGTATCAGCTTTAAAGATAGTCCTATTAAACACATAACCAATACAACAGATGGTGGGCGTTATTACTTATTAGTTTATTACGTACAAAATGAAAAGTATTGTTTGATAGCATTCATTCTACACATACAGAAATTTTTTATGGAGGCCGAGACCTGAGATGTCTGAACATAAATCAAAATAGTGTGAAAAAATAGAGTGTGACAAAGGAAACAATAATGGTCCCCCCAAAAAAACAATAAAGGTACCTAATAAAGTATATTTAAGATTATGATTTATCCTAAATAATAGGTAATATATATTATTTGATTTTAAATTTTATCATCAATGCCTTCTTTTATTGATAATCATCATCAATTACTAGTTATTGACATTAATTCCTTACTAAATCAAGCGTTATCGTTATTGACTAGTCATTAACTTAATTTCATCTTTTCAGGTAACATATATATATGTATATATATATTTATTAAAATCAAAATATGTATTAACTTTAATATTTACCTTATAAATTAAAGAATCATTGGAAATCAGAATCTTATACATCTGGCCCAATACACAAGTATGATCTATTCGAAATAGATAGCGATCAATAAAAGGGTCTGTGTCTTTTTTAAAATATTTTTTTGATTCTGCTTCAAGTAATTCACATAATCTGGAAAAAGTTAAAATTACAATATTAATGACATTGAGAAATTTTATATCAGAAAATTTTAATCAATAATAATGTTTTGTAAATCTATTGTTAATGAAAAAGTTCATGTGTTTGAGATTAATTTAAATTTATTAATAAGAAACTTGTACTCATATTTGCGCTTTATTAATGGCATTTAGTATACCATTAATTTGCTTAAAGAAGGAAGTATTATAAAAGGTTTAAAATTAAAAAGAGAGTGTGGATAAAATTGGTCAAAGAACTAGTACGAAATTGAAAATAATTGAAGCCTATAGAATTATTTATTTTATATCAAAACAAAAAATTATTTCTCCAAAATTATCAACTCTTGAAATGCACAAAAACTTAATTTGCAATGTTAAATTCATGAAATTGGCAATGAATACTATATGAAATAATTTTCTGAGAGAAAATATGTAGGCTGACTTACAAAATAGAGAAAAAAAATTTTGGTCAAACAGAACTCCTGTTAAAGAAAAAGGAACTACATTTTTATTTCTACCTAATGTTGATATTCTCGTAAGACAAAACTATAACTCCGAAATAATGAAAATTAAATCGTTTCAAAACGAATAGTTAATATTTTTTTACGCTCAAGTAAATTATAAAAATAAAATAATATTTTTTTAATTACAATGAAAGAAAATATATTTAACAAAAATAAAATATGTGATATTCATAAGCAATGTTGTTAGGCTTAATAAAATATTATTTTTGTAATATAAATTGTTTAGTATAAAACATGACTTTTGAATGATGTTGAATTTACATGAAATGGTTATAAATCTATTAGTTCATTAGGCACATTTAATAAAAGTGATGATGTCAAAGTTTTGATTAATGAATTCCTAAATATTCTACAAATATAAATACGAGTTGTATCAAATTGTACTACAATACTTTGAAAATCGAAGAAAATTAATTATTATTTTCTGTAATATGTAGATATTCATCATCAGACGATAATCTAGAAACTAGAAAGTTGTATTAAATATTTTGATTTGTTTTTACCTAGAACTAATAATGAGTTCTTAAATATCTTATGTAACGATAATAATATTATTCTAAAAAAAACTTCATATAATAGTTATGATTATTTAATGTACTGGCTAAAAATGAATATATAGCATGTATAAATAATTTTACCTAACCTTAGGTTATTATTAATGGTAATAATTACCACGGTCCTCAAATATTTACATTGATTATATTATTTTGAATGTCTAAGATGTGATAATTATGCTACAATATTGTTTTTATCCGATGTAAACTTTAATGAACTAAATTTAATCAAAATTTAAATAAAAATAATAATAATAAATGAATAAATTTAGAAAATTGGTTTTCCACTATGGATTTAGATAATGTTGACTTTATGCTTGAAGTTTTTAACTGTAAAATAAAATAATTTATTCTACATTTAACTATTACTATTCATAAATTTAAATCAAAAAAATGCAACAAAAATGAAATATGTGATATTCATAATATTACAAAAAAAGACAGTTCAAACCCTGAATTAAAAACAGAAATTGGTAATGAGCTAAATTAATTTTTCATGAACATTATGATACGGCTGATAACTACGGAACCATAATTGAAAGAATATTTATTAAACCAGTAAATAGTGAGAAAATTATAGTACACCTTAATAAAATTAAATATTATAATATACTATATTATATAAATACTGAAATTCTAAGGTTTGGGGATGATACTGCAAACTCATTGTCTGAACAAACAATAGATACATTATATATTATGAAGCAAATAAATACTAAATAATATTAATGTTTGGTTCTGCAAGAATAAATTGAGACTAAACTTATTTAAATCTAAATATATTTGTCTCAGTCCACAAAAGTATAATATTTTAAATGGAAAAGTCTTATAGTTCATTCTTCAATATGTAATACCTACAGTTTCATTGCAATATGTACTATTACTTTATGTTATTATATGTAAATTGTAATTTAAAAGTACCACTTCCCCAGCACAAGCTTGGCTTTTAGGGGGTACTGCAATTTAATTTATGTTAAATATACATAAATCATCATCAAGATCACTTATCACCTATGATTTTGCTCAAAAAAAGGCTTAACTTAGCATCTATATCTTAAGGTAGGTATTAATGTATACAAATTAAAAAAAGATCCATCAATAATATTATGATGTATTCAATTACTTGATCAACGTCGGTATGGGATTGTAGTTAATCGTCGTTATTTCATCTTCCCATTTCTGCAGCAAATTGGTTAGCTCACTGACACACTGCTCCATACCTAGCTTAATAGTAACGGTAAATTGACCAAGCGACCACTATAACTGGACGACGTTCAATCCTGTTGAAAATAAATAATAAATAACCATAAGCAATGGTACCTATGATGAAAACCATGTTTCCGGATAAATTGTTTCTACAGAAATATAAACTAGACGCCATACGTCTTATCACTACTCGCAGCCCGGGAAGCAGCCAATGGTAACATAAACAATTTTCACAGTTTTTCTTCAGTCTTTTCAGCAGAAGCCACAAGCACAACAAACAACAACTAATAACCAGAAACCACGAGCAACAACAACTACAAGACGCGACCCTTGTTTTTCTTGGCCAATTCACGAAGTTTCATATCCCTAATTGAAACAACAGATATATATACTAAGTAGATAAGGTACTCTTATATACGTTAGACTGTGTCTAGAATTCTAGATACCCAGGTGCTGTGAGTAATAAGAGCAAATTGTAGTAGTGGTTATACAAAGGTTACCTTGTGGTTAAGACGGTTACCAACTTGTGGTGGTGTTGCATAACAAATCAGGGGATATTTTCAATTTTTTTGTCCAAGCGCAGCGCAGCGAGCGAGTGGCCAAGCGGGCATCACTGTAAATGATTTACGATTTTTTTTTCACGTTTTCCGCCCTGTGGGGCCTTTGCCGGGTATTGAATATATACACAGATGGGTCCGTGTACGCAAAGGTTCACCCGGGTACCTAGACACAGCGTATAGCTTACATTGTGATCAAGTTGACTGCCTTGAGTATCATATGATATAAAGCTAACTATTCAATTTCGTTTTATACATTTTAACAGAAATGCCAACCTGCATTGAGTATCATAATATATGTTTCTCACTTGTCCGTCAAATCTCGACCTAGAGAATTATTATAGTAATCCAAGTTTTTCACACCACTTTTTTGAATAATAAGTCTCCAGTGGGGGGGGGGCATGATATACATTATCAATTAGATATTTCATATCAATACTATAAATTATTTGAAAAATGTCCAATAACAATATTATATTATTTAATTCATATTTCATATAAAAATGTGTAAAATACTAAAACTAACAATACCATGAATAAAAAAAAGGTGGGCAAGTGGGTGTCGCTCTGCTGTACAGTAGATTACAAGTAGGTCACTGTATAATGGATGATATTAAATTTGAATTCAATGATATAATATCATTGTATAAGAAAAACGATTCTAAGCGGAGACGGTATGTCAGTCTAGGTATAAGAGTAGGTATAAGACATATTATATACTTGTCTAACGTATTAAAAAAAATTTACCTATAATAGGTACCTATAAAAAATTCCAAATTAATCATATCACAATATCCATTAGGTACTTATAACGCGTTATACACCAACAACAAACCCTGATACTATCATAGATATATATAGTAGATTACTTTA
>WHPZ01580939.1:3212-22638 GCA_016617965.1 Macrosiphum rosae
AAAAAAAAAAAAAAAAAAAACAAACAAACTGCAAGGAAGTCCGACTTCTATAATTAATAGGTATTATTTTTTAAGTGTATATTCTTCATCATTGAGGTCACTGTAGTCTGTAATGTCTATTGTATATGCGTGTAATGTACTAAATTATAATAATATTACCTATACGAAAAACGATTCTGAGCAGATATGGTCTGCACCGACTATTTCTAAGGATATTTTATTTATATTACAATAAGTAGGTAATTTTAATATTCTTCTACTGTAGTAATACCACAGATTATATAAAATTAATATAATATAATGTAATATAATCTGTGGTAATACGGTAACCGGTAGATTAAACTCCCCCCCCCAAAAAAAAAAAAAAAAAAATCACAATTATATCCTAATATATTATTGTTATTAACTTACAACGTATAATATAGGTATGAGTCAATACGACAATATCACCGACGAGCGTATTTCATAAAGGTGTCGTACCTATATAGAATTTATTATGTTCATAGCATACAATTATTCTAAATATTTTGAAAATTTCGTTGGGAATATAAAATAAAATAAACATGATTGGGTACAATTCTAGATCCCAATAAGTAAGTATGTTTTGAATTACAACAAAATCGATTTTGACGAAAACTGCATACATTAATTAGTTTGTTAGTCCATAACAGTATGTCTGCAGTATTTAAAAGATACTTTTTTTAAATGATTTAATTTGAATAACGCATTTAAACTTTAAAGTACAACATAATAATATTATTATTATTTTATTGTTGTACCTATATATAGGTAGGTATTGGTATATAGCATGCGTATATTATGTAGTGTTCCTTGCTGTGTTTAAATATATATAATCATATGAATATTTAGGACTTCCGATTTAGATTAAGTTAACCCACGTCGTCGGTCTACGACGTCAATAAACAAATAAATACTTTTAGGTTTCATGTTGATGAATGAATGATGTTGATGCATCAACGCGTTTTATCGTTATTCGTTGATGATACCTATATATATAAGTAGGTATGATGAGAAAAACAAAACACGAACCGACCGAAAACCATTGTTTATCCTATATTGGTATAGTTAGTACAATCAGGTCACGGAACTTGCGAACTAATATATAAAGCTGGATAATTTACGCATGAGTTATTGGTATGCGTATACCTGTCATGTACACTGTATGTCTGTATAAGTACCTACAATAATGACGAATAATAACGAAAATAGACAAATTTCAGCATAGAAATAGCAGAAAAAATTCCAAAAATCGTATGTTGTAAACACCAATCTTATATACGTGTAGTGGCGTAGCCAGGGCCCAGGAGAGGGCCTGAGGGGGTTGCAGCTCCCCCCCCCCAAAAGCTGAGAAAATTTAAAAATTATTTTAATGGTCTATGACTATGGTCTCCCAAAAAGTCTTAAATTGTATTTAAATATTTAAAATGTACAGACTATAAGTATTAACACTTTTCAGCTATATATCTGTGCTAGTACGTATTTAATGTGTAAAAGGATAAAAGTTGATCACCGACCTCCCCCCTGAAAAACTATATTATACAATTTATAACCACTTTATACAATTATACCTCTATATATGTGTATATCCACGTAGTAAGTACATAAATACCCAATACAATAAGTAAAAAACGGACAAACGATATTGGGACTGACAGTCATCTTGTCTTTTTGACGTCATGTGTGTATCGTGTGTAAATATAAATATCATATAATATGATAATATGCCTATAATACCTACAATACACGCACATCCGTATGCGTACTCTAATATAGCGTGTGCATGTAAAATACTCGTCATGTGCATATATATTACGCCCAAATTCGATCGCTGCCGCCGCCGCCCAAGAGCAATTTAGAATAATAATATATAATCGTTGGCGGAGGACGCCCACGGTCGAGGAATCAGCGTTGCGCGCGACGAAATCGCATGTACCATATATAACATATACGGGGTGATCCGCATTTAACTGGTTACGGTAATTTTAAGTCATAGTATGTGATAGGTACCTACGATATAAGCATATATATTTTTTTAAAGTGTAAAGTAATGATGACACAACGTTTTTACAAATAAAAATATGTATAATAGTTGCTTACTATTGGTTATCGTACCTACCTATCATCTATATAATATCATGACTATCTGAGCGTGGTGTCTTAGGGTTTTTTCATCTCGTTTTCAATTTATCACATATATATTAATTTAACTACACAACTTGCAGGAGCAGAATGCTTTTCTGAAAATGTTGACATGTATTGACTATCGATATCGAATAATGAACAAAATATGGGAACTCTTCGCCTGCATAGTATATATTTTACTCAGGTGCGCACGAAGATGGACTTGAGAAATCATATAGCGTAGCACCGCGTAAAAATGGAACATCCCGTATATACAATATATATGTATAAACGTACTCGTATACGGGCGCTAAAGGTTTTCCTTGTTTTCCGCGGTGCGTGGGCGGCGGTTGCGAGGCGTCTGCGGGGGTGGTTTGGGGCGCCGGTGTCGGTGCGGGTCGGTTACGGCGGCGGCGAGAGGGTCCGCTGTGGGCGACTCAGCTACGCGTACAACTGTATGGGTTATACGACCGTGCAGTCAGACGGCAGTGGTGGAGTCGTTGGAGGTGGCGAAGGTGGGTGTGGAGGCGGTGGCGGCGTTGTAGCTAGTGTGTGTGTTGCGCCCTCGACGGGGGTGCGCGCGGTGTTCCGTTCCCTTACGACGCGGCACTGCCGCGTATAGAGTAGTCCGTTCCGAGGGACCCGATCGATCGTCGAGCGGACGCCGCTCACCCACACACACACACACACACACACACACACACACACACACACACACACGAAAACCTACGCACACACTGACGTGAAAACTTACACACACAAACACTATATATGACACTATATAACGTACGGTGGGACGACGCGCGCGCGCACACGCATACAGACGGTACTGGCGGACACTCACACGCGCGCGCGAAAGCTCACGGCAGCCAGTGCCTTCTACAGTCGTCGTCGACGCCGCCGCCGCTGGCAAAAACAAACTTTAATTTCAAATAAAATTCTCGTCGGGTACCATCTCACATTGTCGTCGCCGTCGTCATCGTCGCTATAATAATAATATAACATAATATTATACCGCGCATATCACGCCAGCCCGGTGTACCCTTATACGTTATCATAATACCACATACCTACGTATAGGTGCCACCGAGAAAATTCTATACCTGCCACCGAAGAGGAATATATATTACATCTATTCGCCACGCAGCGCAGGTCCTAAGACATAACTATACGCTGCAGTGCTGCACCCAGACGCGCATATACTATATTATAATATAATATATAGTATAATATAATCAGTCGTCGTCGTACGACTCGCACATTCGGCGTACAGCAGCGACCGTAGTCGATTCATTCCGATCGCTTTACGGGCAAAATGTGAGTATAAATGTATAATATTATTACACCTATAATAATAGGCATACATATTATTTTATTATGACGTTCGTCTATAAGAACAGTATATAGTTACAATAAAATGTGTAATATATATTTCATATAATGGCTTTGTCGTGTCACGTCAATTTCATATGCGCTCATCAAAACGTACCCTCGTGAGCTCGAGGGTCACGTCATTTTCGAATTCCCACAAACTTTCCTCGGTTGCGGCGGCGGGGAGTGGGATAGGCCGTTTTCGCTCAACGCCCAAACGCGGTCGAGTATATAGCTATACAGTGCTCTCTGCGCGACACTCTCCACCACCCTCCTATCCAAACAAACCCTTCCAGACCGTCTCCGACAGGATTCCGCTTTCGGGGAAGTCCGTTCCACCACAACGACCGCCGCCGCCACCACCACGCCCGTGCGTGCGAGATATATGTTACCCTCATAACAACCCTTGCTGAATGCTTACGCATCGTACGATACTTTCGGCAGATACCGTTTTTTTTGTCAGATAGGCGTATATTATAATATATCGCGTTTCGGGGCCTATGTAATATGTATAATGTATATACGTTATAATATAATATTATGTTAGGTAGATGTGTACGTGTTTTCATCCGGACTTTCCCGCACGTAATCCCGTAGGCGGCCCCCGCAGTTTTTACCATCGATTTATCAGTGGGAGGCGGCGATGATGGTGTGTCCTGTGTTGTATTATTATGTATAGCTATACGCAGTTCCCTACCTACATAGGTATAGGTTAATTTCAGCTGCACTTCGTCGGTGTATTATACACACGATATTATATTATTTACCGACAGTGCACTATATATATGCAGCCCCTATTTAGTGTACACTGTGCAGTACGGCACAAGTACGAAAATTCAAATGTTCAGTACCCACTATTTAAAAAAAAATGTGTAGCTTACATGTGTAGCATTCATAAAATGTCCAAATTATCTTTACAACTTCGCCCGTATGCTCACACTTAAAGCTGCAGCTTGATTAATATTATACAACATAAAGTGTGCTGTAAGCCTGTATTTTACGATTTTTTTTTTTAATTATGATTAGTACTAGATGAATATTCACGTGACATAATACCTAGAATATGTATTTCTGAGGTTGCTACGAAAGTATTGTAGTATACTAGTATCCAATGGAATATAAATTAAGTAAATTTATAACTAAATGACCAGTAACGGCAGAAAATAGACGATCAACTTTTTTATATGTAACAATTTAATATTATGATCATTTTGTGGAAACATATCACACATTTATAACGATAAAATTAGTAGGAAAATATTATCAATATTTACAAACTAAGTACATAAAAGTGTTAATATATATATTGAATAAACTATAAACTATATAGTATAATATGTATGTGGCAACTATTAATATTTTTTATATTGTTTTTTGGCCACTTCAATTTGAAAACCATAAAATATTAATTTTTGATTTTGGATGGAGATTAAAGAACACTATTAATTTTAAGTATTTTATTATTAATTTTCATGAATTTAATATTATCTACTCACCTAACTATAATAACTTTTTATTCTACACACTTCGGAAGCGTAAACTTTGTATATGAAATCGTTAAAAAACTATATTTCTTTAACACAAATATGAATGTCAAAACGCCTAAGTTTACCTTGTATATAATGCCTCAGTATAGTTATAATTATTGCTTCTATGTTTGTTTGCAAAATTTCAATAAATAATTAAATTAGTAAAGTTAAATATTAAAAAGTTAATTCTGAAAAAAAAGTCAACAATATTAATTCGTATTGCACTAGGTACTCGATTTTTTCCGATCTCCACACCCTTAAAATCACCCGGAACGTAAGTCGGTCAAGTGAACTACATAATATTATAGATATATATTATATACGTACAAACACGTATTGTATACGTTTGTATATTGCTAACTTTATTACGACGGCTATTGTGTAAACGCGTGTCCTGTACACACCTTCAGAAATCCGATGTGCAAACATGGCCCCGCCGAGCACGCGTGACAAATACGACAAACAGTATTTCGTGTAATTGAGCAAACAAACTAGGGTCGAAATACCTTTTTGTATAAAATGTAATACGCCCTTCTTCGTTTCTCAACAATCGATGATAATGATGATGACGAGGACGATGATGATGATGATGATAATATTAATTTTATATTAATACACGTATTATAAGTTGCATATGTATGATACAGGGCCGATGGAACAGGCGCTGGACTTACCGCAGGAGATGACACAGTGGTCGGAGGCCCAAAGACACCACAGCAAATCGCGGCGCAAAAGCGATTGCAACAAACACAAGCACAAGTTGATGAGGTGTGTATGAGCGCTAAAACGGTGCGATTTATTTGTAACTTACTGTATATTACTCGATGTATTTTAGGTGGTGGATATTATGAAGACGAACGTGATGAAGGTACTGGACAGGGATCAAAAACTCTCCGAACTGGATGACAGAGCAGGTTTAAACCGTTTTTGCTCATGTTTAATATAATTTTTTTTTTATTATTGTTAATTATTTGTATTCATTTTTTCACAGATGCATTACAACAAGGGGCATCGCAATTTGAACAACAAGCTGGAAAACTAAAGAGGAAATTTTGGCTACAAAATTTAAAGGTATATAGTTACATTATTCGATATTAAGAATTACTTAAAAATTATGAAAATTCATACTCGTTCAAGTATTTTTATCAATATAGCTCGTCTCAGTTTGAGAGAACAAAGCTGCATTCATAATCAAAGGATTATTTTTTATTAAATTTAAAAAAATTGTTTTTTGACCATCTTGTTTAGAAAGATTAGTATATATTTTTAAAACTAACATTATTAGGCCTAGCTTCATCAAATATGTCTTTTTTAAACATATTGTATAGACCAGGAGTTAGTAAATTAAATCAACAATTTCTATGAAAATAAACGATATTGTAGACGTACAGAATAAAATTGATGGTTAGTGGGAAAGCATTAACAACATTTTAAATTGTACATCATTTAAACAATTTATAAGAACGTTATAAACAGCACGTTCTATAACACATAATAAGCTACACGACTGTTATTACTTATTACCTAGTCATATTGTGTATTTGTGTATATACATTTGATATTCAATATATTGTAAAATAGGTCAAAATGAAAATATCTAAAAATTACACGTCTATGAGGAGTATAGGGGCGCCGCTGATTCTTTTTTTATATTTGATCTAGGAACATAATATAAAATATGTTTTGGTACAAATAAACCTATAAATTGTTATATAAATAGTTATTTATATAGTTTACTATAAATATATCTACCTGCAATTTTAAAAGTACACAAATCGTTGCTATCTATATTCAAGTTTTGAAATTAAATGATAGTATTATTATGCCTAATAAACTGTTTTATTCTTCAAAATAATTCGTTTTAAAGACTAAAAGTTAACATTTAAAAAAATATTAAACACATAAATAGGTAGGTATATAATTATTTTAATTTTTGCATATTTTAATAAAATTCAAATTTATTTTAAAACGATTTTAGATATAGAGGCTATAATAATTTTAATGGTTAAAGGTAAATTTGTATACTGCGTGTTGGATATAAAAAAGATAATAAAAAATATTGGTGTAGGTAAGCTGTGGGCTAATATACCCAAGCCGTTTATTATTATTCCTAATGTTACTTACTATCGCAGCACAGCCGGAAGTATGCAGCAAGATAACAACGATAGTATTTTTATATTTAGGTGTATATACGCATCTAATAAATGCTATATCTACATGACTACATAGGAATAGAAATATTTTTACTAAAAACTTGACACCATATTATAAACATAAGTCGATAATATTTAGAAACAATATGACTGCGCGGCTGTAAGTTGTCATAAATCTATGTATTTAATTCCTAGGTAACAAACTTGTGTTTAGAACTTGAAGTTTGGATACGCCATTCTCAGTTTTTGTAAAGTCAGTATGCTATAAAAGTCATGATTACAAGAAAATATATTACCATTAATACATATTATATACATTAGTCCTATTTTCTATGAACTGTTATATTATGGATTACATAACTTTTTTTAAAAATTATACTAAATATTAAAAATTCAAATGCGTTAAACCAGCCCCGGCTCCAAGCTATATTTCTAAACAATTTTATACTGTTAGAAACTAAATTGTAAAAAAAATTATCGAAATTGTCTGAAAATTATGACTTGCTCCCCCTCCCCACTAACCATGTCTATGGAGCCGTCCTGCGTTAAAATCAATTAAATTATCAAAAGGCCTTTGATAAAAAAAAATTGGGTAGACCACATTTTATAGATAAATTTAACAATAATTACCTACCTTTATAACTTATTAGATAGTTTACTTTATACTTTTTAATTGTTATTATGATACACATTTTTAACATACAACAGTGTCTACTTTAAAAATACATTTAATTTTTAAAAAATAACTCTTTAATCTTGGAATTATTATGTATAAAAAATGGAGAAACATAAATTGTAAGAGACTTATTGGAAGAAAACTACACAATTTCTAGTTTTGATTAACTTTAACACTGTCGTAGTAAGCAACAATCATGAATAAATCCAACTAACATTTTTTTATAATGTAGCAAAATACGTTCTAACTAATTCCATGATGTAAGAAGATAATATTTAACAATGGCCACACCCACATGTAAATAAGTAAAACAAATAGTCATACCTAATAGTTACTCTTATCAATAAATACCTACATATCTTATCGTTTTTATAATTCTAACTAGTAAAAAATTGCATACCTTTAATCTTTATTTATTCTGACATTCTGTACTAGAATAGGTACCTACTAGTTTAGTTAAGTTATTATTAACCTACTTCGTATACAATTACTCAAAAGTCAAAAGAAATAATTAAAATAGATTTATAACAATACATTTTGCATGCAATTAAAAATGCTTTATATTTAGGGTTGTTTTGATTAATAATAAATATCACTTATATTTTTACACATCATAATATTAAACGATTAGAGGTACCTAGTATCTAACTCAACAATTAATGACTAATGTACATCATGTTTTTATCTTTATGGCTATCATACTAATATAAGTTACATATAAGTAAAACAAAATTAAGCGTTATATAATAATTAATTCAATACCTACTTCAATTATTTTTCATCATAATACTAAAGAAATAAAATAATAGTTTTAATTAATTAAAATTGGTGTTTACTATACTATGATCGATTAATATGTCCAACAGGCAAGTCATAATAATTGTTTTTTCTGATCTTTGCTTAAATACTTTACTAGCTACGCATTACATTAGGATGACTCTATTTATTTATAACCATAATGTATACTATAGACGTGATTTCTATTTAAAATAATTATTTTATTTTATTGTTGTTTAGTATTATAAAATTTAATAGGTTTATGTAAGTTTAAAAAAAAAATTGGAATAAAAAGAATTTTTTTTTTATTTCAGATGATGATCATAATGGGAGTTATTGGTCTTGTAATATTAGCCATTATAGTTGGTAAGTTCCAATAAAAACACTTTGATGGCTTAAGAATGTATAACATACCGGGAAATTATACAAATTTACCTATTCACAAAAATAATTGTTTAAAAAACGAATACAATATACAATAGAATTTAATTAAGCATTCCTCAAGTTTCAATTATATATGATATAACATTTCAGTTAGAAACACACAAAATTAACAAATATTGTTTTTAAAGCTTATTTTTTTATTCAAAATTCAACTTTGATTTATCCTTATAATACTATAAACATAATTATGTATTATCTATATATTATATATATATTTTTTTTTTTTAGTACTTATTTGATTACCAATATAATATATAATAGTATATATACAAATATATATGTATACATTATAAATAAATACATATATATATATATATACATTTAAATATATAAATATATATGTATGTATTATGTATATAAATGATTGATGTGTTCAGCTTAAAAATATTGTTGTTTAGCTGAATTTAGGACATTCGTTGTACAATAATATAAGGTCATATATAATATCAATAATATTTCCTAAATATTACTCGTTTATAATGTTTGAATAACACAGTATTATCCATTTTTAGAATAATTTATTTAGGTAAAAAGTTAATGAAATAAAACATAATTTTATTGTGCTATTATTAATAACGTGTCTTGTATTTGACAATGTATATTATATATGGGATATAATACACATTATATACCTAATATTATACATATTTAAACCCTCTCAACATACCTATTATACTCTATACCAACACGATAAACTAGAGAAAGACATTAAACAAAGCAACGGAATATTTTTTAAAAAAGGAGACAACACATACATAATATATTATACATTAATACATTATACTTACACAATGGATAATCATGCTTTGTTTTGTGTGCTTTATATTTTTGTGTGCCGTTTATTTATTATTATAATTTTTTCGTTCCGATAACGTCATGTGTTTTATGCATTTTGTTTCGACAACCGTTGATACTTAAATACTTGAACATAATTCTTGTTGAAACAATCTAACTCGAACACACTATTCTCTTCGGTATGTAATCTATTATTAGGTAATTTGTTTTTAAATTGTAAATTATTTAATACTTTTATATTTATTCCGTGTTTTGCACTAGTATTGCTATTTAATATTTATTATCACGAATTTAATTTCAGTATTAACCACTCCTAAATATATATGAAATAGAGAATTTAAAACAAAATGCTATGCCTTAAATCCTTTAAATATTGTAGTCCACCCATTATTAAATTATTTAGTATCTATACAATTAGACTGGTCATCAGCAATACACGACCGTGGACGTGCGAACTAAAACAGCATACACAAAATATATAGACTATATTATACATTTATACATCACTTAATTTAATATCAATATTTCTTTGACTTATAATTAATTGCCTATCAGTAATTTCATTCAATCATTTATATCAAACATTTAGCTATTATTTTAAGTATCTATTTAATGTATGTACATTTGCATGGCTTGTTATTATTTATACTAACACAAGATTGTGCACCATGGTATTTTAATAACCGTTATAGCAGTTCAATCGGTTGACATAATTGCAAATTATTTTTTCATCAACTTATTAATAATATGTTATAAATCACTCAAAACGTTAACTTTTGTACCTATTGTAGTTCTTACAAATTTACTTTGCACTTTAAAACAATTGTTCAAAATATTGTAAATCGCATATTAATTAAAACGACTGTATTTATATCAAATGATCATAAATGTATTGTTAGTAAGAATTTATTTTGGTAAACATAGTTATTTTACTGTAATAATAATATAATATACCTATCTATTATCTACACTTTAAACAATATTATACAGTACCTACCTATACACACTTCATAAAATAATAGTGATTCCTTTAAACTATACTTTATAAATTATATAATTATATGAACTATACATATTAATTTTAAAATATACCTACTTAGATCATATAAATAATAATAATAATAAAATTAAGGATATGAATATATTTTAGTCATTGAAATAAATAACAATACATATACAACTTCCAATTATGAAAAAGTAGGTACCTATTATATTATAAAATGTAATATCACCTGTAACTTTTATATTATGCTATGTGGATCTAGCTGGTAACAATCAGTATAAAAGCAACTTTCTTTTAGATTATAAATAGTTATAGTTCATAAGTTATAAATAACGAAAATATATGATTATAATATACAAATTTCCTTCTAAAATTGAATTTATTAACAGCCATTCGCGTACTTTCAACGTGTAAAATCTGATTTTTATAATTTAAATAAGTTTAATTAATTATAAAAAAATATTAAGTTAAAATTATATATATATACTGTTATAGGTATACTGTATACCTGCCTACATTTATTTTAAATACTTATACGTAATTTTAAAACTGTAGGAAATCCATTAATGTTTAGTCCTTTTCAAATAGAAAATATATGAATATGTGCTATATGGTAAAGTATTTGATCTACTATAGACTACTAAATATTTACAGAATTTGTTTTATCTTAAATGTTACTTTAAGGTATGGGAAAAATAAAATAGAGAGCCGGGTATTTTTATTTGTTAGCTGTTTGTACGTTGTACTTATGTGCTATGTACTATGTGGTTTTAAAAAAAAATTCACATTTTTCTGGTTTTTTAAGAGTAACAATTTTAAATTATTTGAAAATTTAAAAAAATTGCAAACTATATACAATATAGGTACCACGATTAGAGTAATAGATAAAGCGTATTTTCAGTTGGCGTTGGTTAAATCAGATCTATGAATATATAAAAGCATAGTAATATAATAACATGTGGTCATGCGGCCCTAGCCCCTAGGCCTTAGATCATATATATATTATCTATGAATTAAATAATTATACGGTAGATCACATACTTAATCACAGCAAAAAATATTATTTATCATAAAATACGAATTAAATTATTACAGTTATTAATTAAATACCTACCTACTTGATATATATTTTCAATATTGCTTTTAGTAATAGGAATACGAGTATCAATATTTATAATTGTTGGTACTTATAGTAGTTACTATATTATATTATGTACTTATTTTTATAGAGCAATTTTATTTAAATTATTACCTATACTATTAAATAGATTGCATTGTTTTTTCGTAGTTATTCCGACTTATTGAATGTGTTAAAATATTTATTTTTTTTTTTTACAGCTTGGTTTTCGGACGAATAAAGCATAGGTAACAAACTTCGATGCGAGCCACCACACACAGTGACAACCGATCAACCGTCAAAAACGTGACTATTAAAATGAAAAAGAAACTGAAGGTGCATTAAAATAAAAATAAAACTTATAGGTATATATACAATATACATATATAGATATATATACTAAAAATACATAATATCGCTTTGAAAAACTGCCCCTGCCCAAACAAAAAAAAATACTGTCGTAATAATCGTTTAAAATGATTTTTGTTATACAGACTCACAAATTTACATGACATACACGTACCCCCCTATACGGCTATTTCCATAATAAAATAAATAAAAAATAACCACATGTACTTATCTGTATATATATTATATATAACGTGTATGTATGTGTATGGGTGTGTGTATACTTTATTTAATACCAAAGTATACGAATTCTTGATGAGTTAAACAAGAAATACAAATATCCATAAAACCAAAACGATAGAATATCCTTTTGTAAATATTACTTAAAACTATTTTATACAATGTACATGCGTCTATCATCACATATTATAGGACTATAACGGAGTTTGTATTCCTTCACTATATAATATATTTTATTGAATCATAAAAATTGGGTAGGATTATCCACATATTACCTGGGCGGCTGGGCTACAATAATATTATACTCATATGTATATTATTATTATTATATGTATGAAAACCTATCCATTGTTATTTTATAGAGTACTTCTATATTTATATGAGTATTGTTTGTACTTATAATATTTATATCCGCTTATTTAAATTTGAATAGTTTATTATATGTATTGGAAAAACAACAGCTAAGCATAATATAATCTATCAAATTGTGATAAACATTGTGGCAAAATAAATTTGTTTTCAGATAATTTAAAATCATAATACACGTAACGCGTAACCCTGGGTCTAATATTAAAGGATTATTCATCAATCGTCAATTAATTTTATTTAAAAAATAAACTTTTCCGAATAAAATGAAGTCCCTCATCTTTGAACAAATCGATATTATAATAAAATAGCAACAAACAAAACAACTTAAAAATATGTTTAATCGTTATGTTATACGTTTATATAAGTAGACGTATTTACGTAGGAATTTAAAATAATAATAATGTATTCATGTACATTCCCATTTTTACTAGGTTAGGTGATGATTGGTATCCAAATATTAAAAACACCTGGAAAATACAGTATAAAGCATTTTAAAATCAAAAGTAGGTAAATAAATAGGTCTATTTTCAAACCAACATTTTTATTTAGGTAGGTATTTATCAAAGGTTTATTATGAATTATTACGCAGAACTGTAATTTTTTTTCTTTCATTCAATGAGGTCCGTTCATCCCATGATAACATGTATTTTATGTATTGTGCGTAGTATAGAATTTTCATTGTCATTAAAAATATATCGGATAGCGCCTATAATATATTACAATATTATCTAGGTAATCAAGATGAGGTTAAGCATAGTTTATGAAATACAGATCATGCCTAATATTACCAATAAATAAATAAATTATATCACTTGTTATAGCCGTAGTAATTTCGGTGCGGCGGGTACACCCATCCTTATTTAAGACTATTTTTATTTTTAAGTAATAACATTGTGCTTCTGTGAACATTAATTTTTTTAACTTTTAATTATTAATCTACTCGCATGGATCAAGGCGATATTATAATTCCGAAATCCAAATATCGCTTTAGTCCATGGTTAATATGGAACAATTATTAACAAAAAAAATCTTGGGAACCTATTCTAAACCCACCTTATCTATAACGACTTGTGGGGAGCTATATTATAATTTTTATTATTGGGGGTTTTTTTGTGTGGTGGTGGGGGAGGGGTTATGAACGATTATAAAAGGTATGCGCTAATGTCTGTATGTGGATTGTTATAAACACCTCCCCGTTCACAAAAAAAAATTGGAAATATGACATGGTTATCTATTTGCATGCGTAAATTGAGATTATAGGTCCTGCGAGGGTGATAATGTACTGGTGAAAAATAAACAATCATGATCAAATATTAATAATTATATCTTGAACCGTTTAGGAACATCATTTTAGGATTCTTTAATAATTTACATTTACATAATGACAAAAATTGGCTAAAGTTGACAATAATATACATAATTTACACTATACTGTCTAGTGTCTACTACACTATAGGTATGAGACATTAATTATGTACCTAGGTATTACAGATGATGTGGTTGATTGAAAATAAATTAGACCCATATGGTAATTGGGGATTTTTAAAGACTGTAAATTTCCATAAAACTATTTTTAACTTAATCAAGAAAAAATGAGAAGAACATAATATAGAAACAAGCTGTTAAGAAAAAAAGCTTTACTCAGAATAATTGTTTTTAGATTGTTTTTAGATGTGTCACTATTAAATTTAATATTTTTTTTAATGTGATAATCACGCCAAGGAATAATAAAAAATAATATTTTTTGTTTTTTTTTTGTGATAAATATAAAGAATTTTGTTCAAACAAAACAGAAACTATACCTAATAATCTGGTAGTATATAGTATATTGTTGTATACATATGTTAAACCCACCTACTAAAAACAAATGTTCACTGGTCCAGTGGTGCAGTTATAGGTACCGGTACCTACTACCTTTGTATGGACACACAGTAGTTGGAGCTTGGGTTACTGCTTACATGATAACATTATACTGAAAACTTTTGTAATTATTGATGTTACCTAGCAGATAATCGATGGTTTTCTAGTAAGTTTTAAAAACAAAAAAGGACAATGTCAGTATTTATGGACTTAAACCTTTTTTTCGATATAAGCCGCGTAACACTTAGTGTAATTTACTATTTTATTTATTGTAAACCGATGAGGTATCGCCATTTCGGCAAACCTGTCTGAAAAATTTGTTATTATAATCATATATTTAATATAAGACGACGCAATTTGTGCCTATTTGACTACTACATACATAACATATTAACACCTCTTAAGATTAATTAATTAATAATAATTGTTGTATCGATATCGAAACGTTAATAGAGATTTATAAGGGTATATATATTTTGTCTCCCACAGTGTTATAGTATATTATTAAAACATAATATTTATTGTGTAATAATTAGAAAGGTAACATTTTACTTTTTACTATAATATATATTATTATATTTATCTCCATCGTCGACCAATATTGTCAAAATGTCAAGCTTAGTGATTTTGAAATTTGTTCTTATATTTTCCAACATATTATGCGAATAGAATTTTTTATTGTAATAATAAGTTGAGCAACGCAACAAACACCAATTTAATTGCGCAACGCGCGTATATTAGATAACATATTACCTATTTATAAATAAATAATATTAATTATTATAGTTTGTAAGAATTTGGTCTACGAAAATGTGTATTGAACAAAAGATATTATGTGCTCGTACCTATATACCTAGATATATTATAACCGAGTTGTCGAACGGAAACGTCCGGATGTTATATTATTTATACGATGAAATTATCATAATAACATAATACGCATGTACGATTTTATCGAGTAGAAAACCTTTTTTGTGGCATCTACTAAATTTTTATCGTATATAATATTATTATACACTTATATGACGTGTGTGTGCGCGCGCATATATTATCAAATACACGAATATTATGGTATTATAATATATAATTATTATTATGAAAATGTTCCTAGCGAGTTTAATATGATATATATCAGTGGCGTAGCCATGAGGTCGTGGTGCTGAAGCATTCGTGGGCTGGAGCATTCGTCGAAATTTCTGGAAAATAAAAAAATGCTCTCAGTGTTCTATGTATTTAATATTTATGTATGAAGGAACCATTTATTATAGAATTGTTATTCCTATATAATGCTGTTCGCTGATAAGGGCTAAAAATATGTTATACGCCCATACGGCATCAGAGTATAAAACCTATGAGAGATCCTGGAGTATTAGCCTCCTCTATACACAATAAATTACCAGCTCTTCCCCCACTACACCAATCAAAACCCTGGCTCTACGCCTATGATATACCTATCGACATATCGATGATAAGTATTATTCATACTATAAGTACCCAATATGATATGTTATCACTTATCCCATAGAGTCAAAGTGACTACATGAGCTCTAGCTCTAGTAGTTATTTACATTGTCTACAACACAGCGGCGGCGTGATGCAGAATTTTTGGGTCAAGTGTCCCATCTATAAATTGGGGTGGGTGGTTTGGAGCGTTGACCTATAGCCCCTTCCAAAATATAAAATTCTTGTTGTGCCTAGAGATGAGTTGAAATATATTATTTTAATAAAAATTTGGGGGTGGGTGGGTATAGATCAAATGGACATGTTGCTGCCCCATTCATGAAAATAGTTCGCGCTGCCACTGCCACTGCTACAACATAATATTATATAATATGGAATCAACGAACACTCGTGTAGTAATAATATGTTGTACTTGGGATTATTTCGTAGATCCGATGACGGGGTAGGTAGTCGGTGGATTTTTCATGATAAATCGTGTTGCCAGCTTTAAACCCGGCGATGCGGGAGGAATATAATCTATTATAATAAAATTCCAGAACGGTATTTACATTTACACAATGTAATATCGTATTATTTTCCGGCGTCCGCCGTAAAAACCGTACGATAAACTTTGTTTTTATTTAAGTCTTTAATTTACATAATATCATAAAGGTTTGAAAGTCATATTAATACAAAAATAATACATTAAAATATACAAAGAAATAAACACACGAACGACGAATATATACAGATAAAAAGAATGCACTTCGAATTTCATAACGATATAATATTATATTATACTTTATAGTTTATACACCGCAGTACTATAGACAACATCGACTATCGAGTATCGACCCTTCTGCAACGGTGTAGACGCGAACACGCATTGACTCGCGCCTCACTGCACCCTTAAACGATGAATAGGTACGATAATAATTTATCAATGTCAGTATATGCGTCACTATATTATAATAATAAAATCATATCTTTAAATTGCCTGAAAATTACTATAAATCCAATTTTCACAGAAATATATAATTTGAGATGAGAAAAATTACCAAAACAAAATTTTTCGATATGACAAAAACCTGAACAGATTCTTGTAAATTTTTTTTTCACAAAACTGGGTAATACTCGGTCAAATGCCCGAACCACAACACAATAAAATATTCCCATCGTTTAACTTTGCGCACCGTCCATTATAATATAAATAATATTATACACATAGTAACTGCAGTTATGTAACGATTATCACCCTTTACGACGCGACACTGCGACGTAGGTATATGTCGATATCACGGAGGCGTCATCAAATAGCACGTCTTGCAGTGGGCGTTGCGGGTAGCGGCCGCCGCGTGTTTGTCATCGGCGAAATGCGCTTCGATCTCGTCGAACCGCTTGCCCATAGTCTCGGGTAGACGGGCGTGCACATACGCGGCCATGGCCAGCGATCCGGCAGCGAAGACGGCGAATGTCGTGGCCACGGAACCACCGCCGTCGTCGGCCACCGCGTATGGGAACGCTTTGAGCACGACGAACATGAGAATGTATGCGTACGCCACGAGAGAAGCGCCGGCCGCAGCCCGGACCGAAACGGGCAACAGTTCGCCAACCAAAGTCCACGGGAACACGAGCACGCCGGCCGAGCCGCTGCATGCGAACACCGAGACCCCTATAAGCGGCCACATTGGCGCCGCTGTTGGGCCGTAGGTCAGCGCCACCAGGGCGGCCGAGCACGCCATGGACAACGACGAGGCGATCAGGAGCGGCCGGCGCCCGACGTGCAAGGACAGCGCGCACGCCGCCACGCTGGTCAACAGGCGGACAGCGCCTAGAGCCACCATCGCTTCCATGTCCGAGTAAGGTCCACCGAGGACATTGGTGCCAGCCACCGACCGCATGACAGGCACCGCGTAGAATATCACCGGGTAACAACCGCTCAGCTGCTGCAGAAGAAACACGGTGGCCAGCACGCGCACGGGCCGGGTCACAGTCCGCGGCTGCGGCGTACGCCACCAGCAGCACCGCTTCAACCTTCGCCTTTTAGTTGCTCGTTCGCAGCCAATGCAGTGTTGCGGGTGATGTACCTCCGGGCTATCCGTGGTGGTCGTCGAATCGGGGTACAGACGATCCAGTTCTTCCATGAACACCTGCGCAACAACAAAAAATTACTTTTAACCTGTTAGCATGGACGTCCACAGAATTTTTTCAGGGGTTGGGAGGCAACCAATTTTTCACTATACGTTTTTATACTTTTTAATACTATGATTTTTGTAGATAAATGTATATGTTTATATAAATAAACTAACAAAAAATAACTTTATAATTTTAAATACACTCGGCTTGTTTATACTCAACTCTATAACTCTCTATACCTAGCCACCTAGGTATTTATACTTATGCTCCATTACTGTATTGAAATGTATGATAAAATAATGTACATCTTTGTTACTTAAAAATAGCTGAAAAATTAAAACTTTAACAGTAGGTACAAAGTTTACAAAAAACATGAAATTGTTAAATAATTAAAAATTATAACCTATATTTAGGTAATAGGTATATCTTTATAATATCTTTATAATCTTATATTAATAAGTAATAGGACATAGTAATATTTAGTATTTTATGAATTAAATAATATTATTTTTTTGCAGTCAAGATATTGAATGAACTCAAGATAAAACTTTTATGTTAAACATAAACTTGGTTATTCATTTGAAGTGTAGCAATTATTAAAGTGTTTATTTAAATAATTAATTATGAATTTATCTTTGAAAGTCAACATTATTAAGGGTTTTTGAAAAATAAAATAGTTGGTTTAGGACATTATTGGGCTATGATTTTTAAAAAAAAATATATGTTCCTATATAATAAATAATAATTATGTAAAATAAGAGGGTGTCAGCGCATTGTTTGTTTTCTCTGACCTACGAGCAACATCATCATCAAAGCCCGAATTTTAATTTTACTTTAAATTATTAAAATAGAAAAAAAACGTTTGAAAAATAACAGATATTATTCATTATTCAAATACATAATATATTAGCTTATATAACTACTAGCTGATCCCGTGAACTTCGTTTCCCGTTAAATGTACCAACTCTATGTGACTCAAACATTGTTCAATGCGTTATTTAATATTCAGTGTATGATGTTCTAGAT
>WHPZ01580946.1:4258-14909 GCA_016617965.1 Macrosiphum rosae
AAAGTGAGCGGCGCGTGTACAGTCGCCCTTGATATGATATGGATCTCACGAATAAGAGTGGTATTCTAGTCGTAAACACTTTGGGTGTGGTCATTGCTTGCCTTTCCCATTCCTGGTTGTTTGTATGAGTAAGTGCATGAAATTACGTAATCCCATTACATACCTTTGATATCTGATTTTATTGTCTTCCGTCTTTTTCTTATAGATTTTCTCCCATCTCTGTTTTAGTTTTTCTATTTCTTCCTTCATATTTTCTTTAGCTTTTCTCGCTCTTTCTTCGTTCTTTTTTTCTGTTTCTTCTAGTTTGTTATCGTATTTTCTTTTTATTTCCTCGGTTTTTTCATTGTATCTTTTTTTCATTTCTTCGATTTTTTCATCGTATTTTCCTTTCATTTTATTCTCCAGATTTTTTACTCTGTTTTCAACAGATTTTTCTAATGCTTCGATTCTGTCCATAATATTCTCTTCGTTGTTATTAGGTCTCCTTTTCGGAGCCATGTTGATTTACAGATGTAGTTTTTTAGTAGGTAGAGCACGAGACTCTTAATCTCTGGGTCGTGGGTACATATTATATACTTATCTTTCGTCTTAAAAAAAATTTACCTAAAATAGGTACCTATAATAAATTCCAAATTAATCATATCACAATATCCATTAGGTACTTATAATGCGTTATAGGTACGTCAACAACAAACCCTGATACTATCATAGTCCATACTCCATAGATATATAATAGTGTACTTTAAAAGTTTCAAGTACCCACGAATAATATTACACAATCACAACAAAATAACTAAAATTGTTATTCTAGATTTTTTTTTATTTAATTTTGTACAAAGTTGAACTTAAAATGACTATAAAAATAAACTGTGCTTATGTATTTTTTAGATTTTTTATTAACAACATTAACACGGTAGACTTGGTGTGGTAGAGGAAAATACGGGTGACACAAAAGAACAACACACGGGTGTAAGTTATTATGCACTTTTATTCATGGTTAGATTATTAATTACAATGGTGGTAGTTGGTGGTAACGCGGACGGAACAAGACAGCCGGCCCGGCCGGTGGCGAGGTCCGGCGTCGTTGTCGACGTCCGGGTCCCCACCGCCTGCCGTCCGACTGTAGTGCGTCGTACGAGTGACACGAAAGACGTAGCGGCCGGTATTTCGGCGTCACCGAAATACCGCCCGCGACAACATCAAACAACAGTAACAAACTCGAACCCGATACCCACATGGATACGGAGGCAACTCAAACGAAAATTAATGAAGATAACTTTACTCCGAAAATACCACCATTATTCGTCATAAATATAACACAATTCGCAGAATTCCGCCAAGCAATATCAGAAACGACATTGAACGGTTTGACCGCCACATCTAGATCAAACAAAATAAAAAATTAAAGTAGAAACAATCGACGACTTCCGAGCACTTACCAAATTCCTTGATTTTAAAAAATACGAATACTACACATATAGACTAAAAGACGAAAAAGAGATATCGGCAATAATAAGGAACCTCCCACTGTCAATCACAGAAACGGAAATTATGGAAGAACTAACTGAATTGAAATTCCCAGTCAAATCCGTGACAAGACTAACCAGTAAAGATAAAACCCCAACCCCACTAATAGCAGTTCAGCTACACAACAGCCCTATATCCCAAGACATCTTCAAACTTGATAAGCTTTTTAACTGTGCGTTTTAACACGGAACAACTATCAGAGATGCGGACATATTCAAAAATCCTGCAAACTCAATCCAAGATGCGTAAAATGCAATGGTCCACACCACTACACTAACTGCAATAAAAAAACTGAAGAGCCTCCAACATGTGTAAACTGCAATGAATCAGATCCCGCGAATTACAAAGGCTGTAAATACTTCAAAAATATATTGAACCAAAAATCTACAAACGCCCAAAAATACACCCGAACCGAAAGCCAACCACTAAAAAACATAAAAAAACGTAATTAAACAAAATAACACTATCAACCAACCCCCAGAAACATCGAACAAAACCTCGTATGCAGATATTGCTAAAGGAAAATCAACATCCTCCCATATGTATGCAAATATAACAAATAATGGGCTATCTAATGAACACCTACAAAAAACCATACAGGACTTTATCGAAAAACATACTCGAAAACATACAAACTATTATAACCTCGATCTTTAACTCAATCACAAACCAACTATCAGTCAACCAAACAAACGTTATTAATAATATTAATAATGTCAATAATTAAATGCACGAAATAAAATTTGTTAACTGGAATACCAACGGAATTAAGTCCAAAAAATCTACGGTAATAGAATTCTTATCACGCCATAAAATAGACATTTCCTGCATCACAGAAACCCACCTCAAAAATACTGATTCATTTAAAATAAACGGCTATAATATTTATAGAATTGACAGAGAGGAGGAGTAGCTATATTAATAAAGAAAAGCATCAAACACCACCAAGCAACCATCCCCAAGATGATTAATCTCGAAGCCATCGCCATATCAACAGATAAACATGAAATTAAAGTAATCTCAGCTTACAACCCACCTAATAAAAGAATCCAAAGCAAAGACGTAGCTGAACTATTTAATGAAAAACCAACCATACTCCTAAGGGACCTCAACTCTAAGCATCAAAACTGGGGCTGCCAGAAGACAAACCCAAATGGTATTAAACTACTCAAGATCTCATCGGAACAGCGGATAATGATTTCACCCCCCTCACAACCAACCTTTCAACGATCTGGCAGACAACCTGATATTTTAGATATATCTCTAATCTCGAATCTCCCTATTGATTTACACCACCAAGTTCTTGATGAACTAGACTCAGACCATGTTCCTGTTATCTATATCCTATACGAACAAACCAAAACTAGCCACAAAATACCAAAACTAATTAATGCCCCCATAATATGGGAAGCCTTCAGAGAAAATCTAGATAAAAACCTTAATAATCAAAAACGGTATCAAAACATATTAGACGATATCACTAAGAGCATCGTACACATAACTGAAACAATAAAAATATCAATCACGCATGCACAGATTAAACCCAAAAAACACATAAAAGTTAAATACTCTGACGATTCCCTTCCAACGCATGTGCAAAACCTAATAAAAGATAAACACAAAGCAAGAAAAAATTGGCAAAGAATCAGAAGTGAAGGAGTCAAAAGGAAACTAAACCAGTTAACCAGGAGAGTTAAATGGGAACTAGACAATCTAAGATTCAACTCCTACCGCACATATCTTGGAAAATTTAATCCTAACGACTCAAGTTTCTGACTAGCAATAAAGAGAATACTCAAGCAACGCTCTCCTATCCCTCCAATAAAAAACGGATTAGCCAAATACGACACTAATGCTGAAAAGTCAGAAGCCTTCGCTGACTACTTCGAATATTGCTTCACTACAGAAACCGACACCGCATCACAAAATGAAATCCTAGAAGAAACAACAAATAGAACCGAAAAAAGCACCAGTATCTCCCCAACATCCCCTAGTGAAATAAACTTAATTATATCTAAATTAGCAAACAAGAAAAGTCCATATCAATTCTCCGAGTATCTTGCCTTTAGATAACATATTTTCCAATGAAGTGTTTTATAAAAAAACAATAGGTTATATAACGACGAACGTATCAAATCCATGACGATATCGACCATTGTCGCTTTCACTTTCTTTGTTTATAACGATAAATTCAAATATCCCTTTACAAAAGTCTTTAAAATCAGGATATGACATATCACCGGAGCAATGTTCGTTGTAAACATGCTTCAAAATTGTCTCGTATTATTTAAATAAAACAATAACATTTAAAATTATGTTAAATATCAATGTTGAATATTGTAGGTATATTTAGATCCTATACTCCATAGGTATTTGTATATAATATAATAGAACTAATGTACAAACTAAATTTAGTTGTTTCTCAATTAACAGGCATATCAACTTCCGTTATTTCTTCAGCATGACAAATATTTTAAAATTGTGACTGATCACGTAGGTATATGAAGAGTAAAATTATAATGGTATAGGTACAATATCATAAATTATGATAATTATGTAATTCAACATGTTTCTGATTTGTGTTTTTATTTAACTATTTAACTAACTAGCAAATTAATTTGAAAATGTTTAGTGGTATTTTGAAGTTGAAAAGTGTAAAAATTAAAAACGTGTGTTCTGGGTGCCTACAAAGTGTCTTTGCTATGTTTAATTTGTCATACTTATTATTTACTCAAGTGATATGAAAAATAATAGATATTATAGCCTTTCCATTGTGTAACAACATTAGTCAGGCCTGAATAGACTCACATCTAAAAAATGTCATTATTCCAGCTTTAAACTAATAAACTATATTTTATTTAAAGCAGAAATTTAAGCTAATACTGTCTTTAATATTATTTAAATCAAAAATATCAAGCATACTAAAATATAAAGGTTGAAATTCTGCAAATTTTGATGGTAATAACTCGAAAAACGTATTTTTTGAGTCGTGTCAATATTCTTTCAGGGGTACAAATTATGTCCTACCTATATTTTATAGGTCCTTGTATAATATAAAATAATTTTTATATTCAAACTATGTATATTATGTAGATTCCATTTTTCTTCGGCATATCACGTATATCAGTATATGAAGCACACAATTATATTGATATAAGTATGATATGATAATTCTATGTATTTCATCATGTTTCTAACTAGTATATTGTATTTAACTATCTAATGTAACATTTTATATTACTGGCAAATTTTTTTAGAGGCATTTTGAAGTTGATCAAATAAAGTGGAATAATTTAAAACCTGTGTTCAAGGTGCCTATATGGACCATCTTTGCCATATTTAATTTTGCGAACGAAGTATTTACTCAAATGAAATGAAGAATAACACATATGGCATTAACTAACAAATAGGGAATACTATTATTCTCTTGTCCTCTTATATTACTTGTTACCTACTAAAAAAACAATTTATTGCGAACATTATTTATTTTGAACTCAGGGAGTGTGAATTAGGAACACATTGCTTGTAAAAGATATCGAGAAATAGTGTTATAATTAATTTGTTCTTCAACGTTCACTTTATCTTTGATTATTTTCTCATATTAAGATATTAAATCAAAATGATTTTTGTTAAGCAATATTTAATAACGCTTACATTTATAGTAATTTTAGTTTGGGTTAGGCTGGCGGCTACTGAACCAGAATTCGAAAAATTAATTGGTAAGAATAAATGTATTGATTTACAATGATTATAATATGAGTGTTTTTATTCTTCAAAATTTAACATCAATAAGTTTTTTAATACTATAATTAATTTAAAGACGATAACTAATTATTGTTATTTTATGATAATCTAGATTCTAGGCACAAACAGAACATACACTTTTTCTCACTATTCAGTTATATTTTTTGTGAACAAGAATGTTATATTTAGAGTTCTTTAAAAAGTATAAATTATTCTGTCATTACATTCTAATATATCCGGTTAAGTGTATTAATATATGACTCGTACAATTTTTTTGTATTATTTTATTTAGTCAAACAAGAATCAAAATATATTTTAAAAAATAATTTAAATCAATTTTTCTTCTACACTAATTTAGAAATTATTTATTATAGTTAGTTATTTATAAATTCTCTCAAATTGAATGATTTATACAAAATAATCGGACAGGTGGTTAATTATATTTACTTGTTTACCTAAATTGTAGCAAATAGACAAAATTGACTGATATATGATTTTTTTTTTGTTCAGGGCTCTGTGAAGGTAATATTTTTAATTGGTAATCAAATAGTAACTTAGAATAGGTAGTGATGATATAGGTACACGATTTTATATTCGTACACAAAAATATTGTTCAGGTGTGAAATTTTCAGAAGGAGAAAATCATATGAAAATAAATTCATTACAATTCAATACTAAAAAGAGAAATATTATGAAAAATGTTGTGTCAATAAAAGATGTTAGGTACCTATAACATGATAGTGGAAGACGAGAAAACATAGATTTATGACAACGAAATATAAGGAAAAGATCGATGTAGATAACCAATGTAGTATTATCAATGATAATAAACATAGTAAGTTGTGCTGGGTATTATATGAAATGAGGATGCGAAACTTATTACTAAGGGCTGTGATGGAAATGAATCTAGAAATAAGATCATTGGCAAAACCAACAATGATGTGGTGTGAATGTGTGATATAGTGAAGCGGGTTGATCAACATTAGGGGGTGGTTTAAATTGAAAGGATCAGGCATTAGATTTGAGGATTTTATGTGAGTCGGTAGTCTTATAGTGGCCGGATAAACCCAAAAATAAGCAGAAGCAGAAGAAAAATAAGATGATTGAGTAGGTATTTAAAAAAAAAGTAAAACTATACCAACCATACCAATTAATAAATTCACAAAAATAACAAATACCAAATCAATAATTAATTGACGTTGATTTCCGTTGGAAAGTCGACTTGTCATATTCATAAATTACTATCGGTAGGTATAAGGAAAATATTTTAAATATAACATAATATGTAAAATGTTTAGTAAGATTTAGTTGTCCATATTTGGATCATAAGAGATAAGAGAACCATTTAATATTTAATGAATACATTTATAATACTTAAGTACTCAAGCATTGTTTTATAATATCATTTTGTTTTAATCATTTTAAAATGTTATAGAACTTTTAAAAACATCTATTGCATTTAATGGTAAGGATATTGTAATTAACCAATACTTCATTTTATTACATTCCTCTTTGAAGTATAATAGACATAAGTGTAACTTATAAACATCGACTTGTATGATCATAAAGGTAAATTTAACCTATTTTAATATTACATATATTGATAAGACATAGGTATTTTTATATTTGAGCATAACACAAAAAAATATTTTCTAATTTATTTATTATTAGAAATACATTTAGTATTTATTTTTTTATGAGTAACATTCTGGCTCCAAAACATTAGGTGGGTAGTAAAATGTATGCCGTATATTGTTATAAAATTCCCGCGGTCCATTCAGTTATCATTAAATATTCGTAAATCATTTTTATTATTTAATCAATATTTTGATTAAAAAAGTTAATTCATTTATCTCAATCAATTACATTTTTTAATTTATAATATGATACTTTAGAGGTCTTTCCCAGCTCATTAACCTTTTGTAGATAACTGTAATATGTATAAAGTATAATTTTTCATTATTAAATTTTGTTTCGATTATATTTTTTGTTTTTATAATAAGTTACAAAACGGTGTTATGTCTACCAGCCTACAAATATTTTGAGTTTTACTTTTTAAAGCTATGAGTATATATGTATTATTTAAGGTTATGTCTTATAATATATGGTCTAACCCATAATAATTAACTATTTGATAAAATATATTCCCACATCATATAGTTACTACATATAGTAGATACTACATAGTTCCTAATCACATAGTAATTATTTGTTATACATTATAAGCACTACATAATAAACAATGCGACTCACTAATCATGCTAACCCCCATTTTTTTCTTTAATAATGCAGTTATTTAAAATTTTATTTTTGGAATTTTTTAACATTTTAAAATTCTTCAGATAATTTGTTCTACTTAAGAAGTGTTCTGTGGAGATACCATAGATAATACATGATGGATAGGACATGCCTATGTAAATCGCATATGGGGTGGAGTGTCAGAAGAACCCCACAGATACCAGATTTCTGGTAAAAACCATTATGATGGTATCAAAAAAAAAAAAAAAATGAATAATAACAAAAATTTTTTTTTTATTTGATCAATAGTACAATAATATTACAATATTACAATAATAACACTATAACTGGCCACACTGAATTTTGATTTATGGTGTTATCTATGATACTATCACTAATCATAATTCATAAATAATAACAGTGATAATAGTGCTGCTGCTCTCTACTAGTTATTTTTTTTTCCTTTTGTGACAGCTTTTTGAACAACCATTTTTAATGTCTATAGTTTAGTACTTACTACTTGTTTATTGTGCGTCGTTGCAACCAACAATTTGCCGTATCCAAGATTTAATCCATAGTTGTGTCAAAAATTGCTTAGGTGAGTATTATCACTCGTTTATTGTTATCATTTCACTTGCCGCCGTTACTGAGTTCAATCAGCCCAGCGCCCTACAGTTTTTTCTCTCTGGCGACTTTAACGCTCGGTATCTTGATCCGCACGTTGCAGTTGGGTTTATTTAGTGGTATTCTCCAAATTCAAGGCGTAGTTTTTGTTTCGCATATGCGGTTGCCTTTGTTCAATCCCAAGAACCATAATATCCGTCTTCCGTCTACAATGAGTGGCAACCAAGAGAATTTTATCTTCTGAGCTCAATAAATGGACAAAGCCAATGCTCATTGAGTATATCTTCAAGAGGACCATACCTTCTTCTGTCAAATTCAGTGATGACCTGCTGTCTTTGTTAGAGGAAGTTAGCATAGGAACTGATGTCTCCTCTTCAACCGACCCTACTAGTGTTGTGCTCATTCTCAAGTCCGTTGTCGATGAACTTAAACTATTTCATCTAGTAACCTCAAGCTCCATGACAAGCTTAATAAGCTTAGTGCCAATTAATCTGCAGGGAAACAATCCACCTCCCACGTATCTGTGAAGACTGATCCTGTCAATACTGCCACCAACGTTTTAAAATCAATACCAGCCAATCTTGATCGTCCGTCTGCCTCTCAAAAATTTACTGTTGGCACAAATAGAAAAGTTTTTGCAAATCTCCCAACTGTGCCTGTGATTAAATTTGTTGATGTCTTCGTATTAAGGTTCTGTCCACAGGTCACATCTGTTCAATTAATGAGTGAACTTTTCACTAACATATTGGATGTGACTGTCACTCAGATGGTTATCAAAAACCCATCTTATGCTTCCTTCCATATACGGCTGCCAACTGATCTACCGGATGATGTGCTTCAACCAACTTTTGGCCTCAATCGATCATTATCAAGCGTTTCTAGGGAAAACTGCTTCCTGAGAAGATTATGGTGCCTTCTTCACCAAAAAACTAATTCCGGTTTATGTCGACTCTACCAGTAAATTTTCACCTGTTGTAAATAGTGTTTTTTCTAATGTAAATGTATCTAGTAATTCTCTTGGCGCAAGTACCACTTGTCCTTTAGATTCACTTTCTTTTGGATTTTACAAAAATTGCCGTGGTCTCCGAACTAAAATTACTACCGTGAATGTTCATGTAGCTGTATTTGATTTTATATTTGTCATTCTTACTAAAACATGGCTCAATGATAGCATATTTTCTAGTGAACTAGGATTAATCAATTATAATGTATTTAGATGTGATAGGTCCAGTGCTACTAGTGTTCATAATAGGGAGGGCGGTGTCCTCATAGCAGTGAAAAATGATGTTAGTGCGTTGGAAATACCTGTCCCTAAATTTATGGTGGCTGAGTGGGTTTTCTTAAAAATTTATTTCAACTCAATCTCGTATATTATCTGCAGTGTCAACTTCCCTCCTATCTAGCCTGTAAGTGTTTATGAGTCATTTACTTCGGAACTTGAGAGTATTGTTTCGAATAATAATGGTTGTGTTTTTATTGTCTGTGGTGATTTTAATCTTCCACATGTACTTTAGTCAAATGATGAAACGAGGCTTATCTATTCTTCCCTAACAGATGCGCATATTTCTTGTATCCCTAAATGCTTTGCCTTTCTCAATTTCTTCCAATTGAATGAAATAAGAAATACTTATGATACCTTGTTAGATTTAGTCTTTAGCAATGAGCGTAATATCGTTATTAAAGATCGGATATCCTTGTTGTTCCCGAGGACAGCTATCATCCATCCCTTGTTTTTGATGTTGTCAGTTCTCAAATTGTTCCTACTTTCAATGATTTGCGCTATTTTCCAGATTTCAATAAGACTGATTTTATAAAGGGTAAAATTTTTTGGTAAGTTATAATTGGCGTGACACTATTTCTGCGTTAAATACTAATGAGGCGGCTCTCGCTCTATCTCATACTCTTAATTACTGTGTTTCTAACTTTGTTCCATTAGTAAAATACAAAAACTCTACGTATCCGCCGTGGTTTACAAGTGGTCTAAAACCCCTAGTTATTCGTAAAAATAAGCCCATGCTCTTTTTAGATCCACCTTGAACCCCTTTGATTATGCTTGTTTTTCTTCTCTGCGTGCCCAGTTCAAGTATGAATCTAGTAGATATTACTAACAATTTATTAAAAAAGCCGAATCATCCTTCATCTTAAACCCTAAATATTTCTGGGACTTTTTACGCAAAAACAAAAATGTAAATAATCTTCCGTCTACAGTAAACCTTAACGGTGTGTTTTGCACTGACAATGTAGATCAGTGGTTCCCAACCTATGGTCCGCGGACCACCGGTGGTCCGCGAGACATCGTGAAGTGGTCCGCGAGCCATACCTACAAAATTTAAAAATATTTCATTTTTCTGCCTGAGGTCCATCAAAATGTTTTACACCATCTGCATAAACTTAAAGATGAATTTAACCGGTATTTCCCAGAATATAATGGTTATGAAACGAAAGGTGTCCGAAGTATGATTCGAAACCCTTTTATTGTCAAAGTTGATGAGGTGGATGATGATATCCAGGAAGATTT
>WHPZ01580953.1:0-16027 GCA_016617965.1 Macrosiphum rosae
GTGGTTCTGAAATACGGTACATCCTATATACTCGATGACGTGCACCAAATAAAATAGTTGTTATAATTGAAAATAATTGTAGACCTGTAGAGTGTAGATATTTTATGTCAGGTCATAACCACCCAAATGCAGACTGTGTTGAAAAAACCCATAGCACGGTATCCGATATTTTTCATCTGCAAGGAAAACCATCAAGATCCGGATTCGGCTGCTTCGGTCGCCCAGGAACGAAGACGGCGGTGATTAGCTGTACCGGCGCGGGCAACGATACCGCCCGGACGGTAACACGGCGATGGCAGAGTGCACGAAGGCGACTCGCAACGGCGGAGGCGTTGGAGACTGGAAAACACAACGGGTGAGGGATACAGCTGAGCTAGGAACAGGACCGTGGCGTGCTTTGCTGTGCTGTCCTACGATCCTCTCCCATTTTCGCCAAGTGGCAATCGGCCGAGTCACGTCCGCCGATTCGGTAGCACCAACAGCTGCCTTTGCTCGCTCAGTATTTTAGGTCACCGTCACGCATCAGTCGTCTTCAGCATCTGCACATCGTCAATGCGCTAGCCATTCGCCGTCAAACCGTCTCATCGCTCCCGTGGCCGTCGAGGTCGGGACTTCGCCCGCCGTCATGCTGGTCGTCACCCGCGAGCAAACACGCTGGCGACTGCACTCGTCCGCCTGCGGCATGTGCCGTGAAAACGTACAGAGGTGACCAGTAGCATTATTGCTTTATGCAAGCACCTCGCCATCACGTACCACTCCCCCCCCCTGCTTATTGTGTATTGTCTGGTGCTTTTTTTTTTTTATATTATTTTCCTATTCCTAAATTCATCCAACTTTATTCCACGTTGAGCCGTTTATATTTAAAAAATTATAAAAAATTATAAAAAATAATAATTATAAAAAAAATAGGCCACTTTGAACCGTTAAACTATCTAAACTTTTGATTGTACTTAAGCTATAATAAATATATTGTGAAATTACATTTGTTGAATACACAATAAAATTGTCTATACAAAAACAAAATATTGTTTCTTTTTTTACGTATTAGAGTGTATTTGTATATTTATTTATTTCAACGGAATGATGGGCTCCACTGAACATGCCCCTGTGATGGCCCATAAAAAGTAATAACTACCTACTAGCAATGTTTTTGTCAAGCATCAAATATATCAATAAAATGTTATAATAATGATAGGAATTTTTGGTCAGGTATAATAATTAATAGATAACTTGGGCCTTTTACGTATATTATACATTTTACTGTACGCAATGGAATTTTAAAAAATATAGTAATACTTTATACTCTTGACCCCAAAAAGTAGGTAATAACTAGTTCCTACCAAGTATCAGAAAAGATGCTGATGTAAGATACTAAAATATCAAAGTATTTTTACTACCCCAAACGGTAATGACAGATACGAATAATAAAAAGCGGGTTAGTGGATGTCGCTCAGCTGTACAGTTGGTTACAAGTGGCCTGAGTGGGTCAATGTAATGGATATTATTAAAGTTGAATTCAATGATATAAATCATACGAAAAACGGTTTTGGGCGAAGAGCGACTTTCAGCCTACAATATTTCTAGGTAAGTAGGTATATATTTTTATGATATTATTGTAATTAATTTTAGTATTAGACGTTAGTAGGTATCTACTAAAGTAGGTTAAATTCATTTGAAAATGTCACTGTGTAGACTTTTAAAATATAATAATATACTCTAAAAGTGTCATACCTATACCCATTACCCACGAATAATATTATTAAATTTCAACAAAATAACTACAAACGTTATTCTTGGTTTAAATACCTATGAAATTTACTAAAAGGATGAATGTACGATGTCGATGACGACAATTGTTACAACTGTTTATGAGAATATTTGTTTTAACCGTTCAATCCTTATAGGTATACAAATTGAACATTTTATAATTGTTTAATTACAATAATTCATAATTTTCGAGATTTTGATAAATGTTGTCAAAATATGAACTTTAAGTACTTATCAAAACGTACCTACGAATCTTTAATATTTATCAACTGCTATTATTACAACTTTTAAGGAACCTTGATTCAATTTTCAAATTTTTTAACCCAATAAATTAAATTGTATTTACATTTATGGAATAGAAAAAGTGAGACACATTAGAGTTATACTAAAAAACAAAATCGAGTTTTTTCTAAAGCTGGTTTTGAGTAAAAATCTCAGTTTTTCCTTAACTTTTTGTTTGTTTTTTTCTGACGATTTTGGAAACTTTTGAAAACTTTTCTCCCCCCAAAGTACCAACTAGATTCACTTTCTTGCCAGAAATGATGTTGAAGAAAATTGAAGCATTATTTTTACTGTCCCAAAAGATTATGATTTATAATATTATACTATATTATATCTATTATATATATTATTGTATACAATTTAGTGCATTCAATTTTTCTAGTACGATATAATGCACTATTCCATTGTAAATAATGCTATTTTTAGCATACGAAAATAAGTGTAACTCAAAATCTTCAATTTTCGAGTTACTATAGAACTACACTAATGTACTCATAGTGCAATATATTGTACATAATATTATCCTATTTAAGTGCAGTGCAACGTGTTTAACGATACTATATTATTATATGTACTTTACCTAATCTGCCATTGATCATCGATCGATCACGATGAATTTCATGAGTTCATCGCTCCAATTTTTGGAGGTGGAAACGTGCGCATTGTTATTACTAGGTAATCTAACCATTGTTATTACATACATAAAATTCACAAGTATTTTCTGGAGTCTATCAAAATAAGGGTTTGTAATCATTAACCAAAATTAGTATCTCTGTAGTCTGTATTCAATTATTTCGTTGGTAGGTACCTCGTAGTAAAAGAGACTCGAATGACAATAATAATTTTTTGGAATTTTTAATTTCCCTACACCTTATCGACAATCATTACAAAGTTTGACGTCCGATCCGTCGTAATCACGTTCATTACACAGTATGTAATATGTATATATTGACGGATAGTACTACAACTCTATTATCGCCTAATAACAAGTTGTTCAATTTTGTTTTACGATTCGTTCGAAAAATTAATATTGTCATTATCAAACATTGGATGCTAGCGAAAAAATTACTTATGGAAGGTATTGTTTTTAAAGATGACGATAACACTCGATGATGAGATACTCCCGAGGTAGGTACCTCCCAATAGTTAGGTTACGTTAGGTACTATACCGCCGGACGACGACGAGGACGTTCAATATTATGTTAGCGGAAACGCTGAGCGTCTCTCGACGACGATATGTCCGTTTAGGTCGTTTGCATGTACGTGACCACAGGAACCGGCGGCGGGATCTCACGGAAATCGCATACGTAAAAAGAACGACTGCATGCAATCACCATAAATCAGAGATTCGACTGGTGACGGATACGATGGGCACCAGACGGGTCGTCGTCGTCGTCACTGGGAGAGACATTCCAACACCGAACCCCTCCTCACCCCCCCCCCCCCCCACGCACACACACACCACACTCAACCACGTTCACCCGAACCATATACATACTGCACGTACGACGAAGACGACGAAGACGATAATAATAATAATTTACGGACCATATGACTTGACAGCGGCGGCGACCACCCCTCTTCCTACCAGCGCGCCAATTGCAGCAGATATAATATACGTATGACTATCTACGTTGCGACTTAGCAAATTATATTATAAAAGTTATTTGCTTGGATTATATTATATAGGTACTCTATGTATGTAGCTATGTCAGTGGACTAGTGGAGGAAATAGGAATTATTTTCACTATGGGCCAATTTATCACTAGTCAAGCATAGCACGACTAACATAGCCATAACTACATTTTTTTCGGAGTTGAGTGGTTATAATTATGACATACACAATACTAATAAAAATTGAGCAATTTAATTTTATAATTATTATGTAAAGTTAATTTTTTAATTCTTTTTTAAAAAATATTGAGCTTCATATATTATATACATATATTTTAATATTATCTTGCTATGAATTTAACATCAAAGTCATCAAAGCAATTCCTGACAATCTAATATTTCCTTGTTGATTTCTCAAAAACGATTTTAACCATGGTGAAAAACTGTAAACAATGTAGATATACATTATACAAGCAATGTTTTAATTGAACCTGCAATGTCACTATGGGCTCTGACCTAGGGGGCCTCCCCCCTATATAAGCCGCTAAGCTATGTGAATATTTGCTCCTATATATCGGATTGTATCCAACATTATCTCCACTAAATTAGAAAAGGTTAAGGTGCCTGAAACAAATGCGCATGCTCAGAATCAGCTGATGATTTATGAAATATAACGTTGAACTGATACCTGATTCTGGGCATGCACCTTGGTGGGGATGATTTATGACATAATTCGGTTTACACATAACTAGATCCATAGTAAGCACATAATCTAAGGTTAGGTATATGTAAATTGTAAATAGGTATGAGATATTAACTTCATAATTATTTACGCCACCTCACCGGGTTAGCCGTGAGGTTGATAACATTATGATATACTTCAATCCTTCGTCTTATGCTTAATATGGTGAATGGATATAAAAGAACTTGTCCTTACTGACTGTTTCATCATCGCCTAGCTGGAACCGCAGGAGCTATGGCCTATGAGTATGCAAATTTATATTTATGTAATAGATGAGGTAAAATCCGACGTCGTATCTTATAACTTTTTAGAGCATTAACTACCCAGAAACAACTGTTTTTAATAAATCAAGGTGATCTAATAAATAATAATTATTAATAAAATTGTAATTATCTAAACTCTAAGGGAAATCTTTACAATATTTAATATAAAAAAATAAAAATAAAGTTATAACACATACAAAACTGCACACATATTCAGTTAGACAGTATTATTTATATATAATTATTGATATGAATTTATATATTTTATTACAAGCCAATTGCATTATTTATGCTCGTAGCTCGTAACTCACGCTTAGGTACCTAAATCGTTCTCACGGTTGGCTTTTCACCTTTCCCCCGAAAATCATTTCCTGCTACATTATTCTTAAATTCCAATTTTTTGCTGATTGTTACCTAGTAAAATTGGTGTTCACAGTCAACCACTGACGTACAAGTTTCTCTTAATAGAGTAAATTTCATTGTTCGTATATATTATATTGAATATTTTTATACATTTATATTTAGTTATGAAAATAAGACAATTAATATAAAAATTATGATCATTGTGGTGTTAAATTATTATCATTTATCACAATTACAATAATTACAATAATTACATTTATTACAACAAATTATAGTGATAGATTTGACGCACTAAAAAATTGTTAAATATTTATAAGCTAAGGCACTTAATGGGCACTTATATGCACTATAAATTGATAAAATATGTAAAATACATTTATAATATAACAGCAAATTTAATAAAAAACCACGGAAATATTGAAATATAAGAATAATAAAATATACAATTTTTATAAGCAAATAATATTTTGCCAAATTTTCTGATATAACTATTGTATAAATTATATACAAAAAATATGGAAAAAATATTATGCAAAATCTGAAATGTAATTTCGTATATTAACTATATTTTGTATGGTGGTCCAGTAGTAAAATGTAAAATACATTTTGGTCCAACTCAATTACCCAGAAAAACTAACAACCTTGCAAATAATTCACTGTAACCTTGCAGGTTATGATTTACAACTAAAATAACAACACAATTACATAATAATTATTATATTAAATGCATAAAACATGGCCAGCAGGCCACAACGTGGCTAAAATAAAAACAATAAAATCATGTGAAGACGAGTGAATACTTTAAAATATTTCTTAAAATTCATACTCTCGACTTCTACGATTATGAGGCACTTTTGTCCTCTCAAGATTTTCTACTGTATATGCTGTAGCTCGTAGGCGCCCAAAGTGATCATACGAATCTGCCGGAAAAACGGTTCTTAGGTCAACTGAGGTACACTAAATCCGAGATTTGCCTGTATATAGAGCCTTATTTTATATATATATGTTCATTTTTTCACGGACAAATTCAGGATATACAGCAAGTAAATATACCTGTATATTATAATAAAATATAATGATCGTTACTGATGTATTTTGTATTTTAATAAAACAAACTGTTCCTCTCTAAGTTCTACTCTTCGTTATTTATTCGTTATAGCCCTTAAAAACTCTCGTCAATTATTGGCTCTGCCGCGCCCTGTATAATAGTAATATGATAATACGTACGATATCACGAGCGAAGGCGGCGGATCGAGAACAGTTTTCCATGACGACTCTTGGGCTGCACGGACACGATGTTGATAAGACAATCGGAAGTCGTAACAATGATAATAATAATACTATTTAAGGTGTAACGATGTCTGTATGGACGCGTGCCGTTTCGAACAACGATCGGAGAAACGTCTCTCCGGACCGGACGGCGGAAAACAGAAATCCTTCTTGTTTTCCGCCGCCCACATCACAATGACCCGATAATTAGACCATTTGCATAACACATGATATTATTATATTATATACGTCACACGGGTCGTTTGGTTTTCGGTGTTTATTGTTTCCCGACGAATTAACCTTGTTCGTTCGTTCGTTTCGGAATTCTATGCGACCCATTTACGCTCACCCAGCAAAAGCAGTTCGGGAAACATCCTTTTGTCCAGTATTAACGTTTCACGATATTAATAATATCGTGTTGAAAACACTTGTCTGCGAGACTCTCTAGGTATATACAGAGCAGGCACGTCGTCAAGGGAGGGGCCTTAGGGGACCTGGCCCCCTAAGAAAAGTCAGTGGCCCCCAACTGGCCCCCTTGATTTTTATTTTTAAATATTAATCTGGTGTTTAATTATACCTAACCTGAATGTATATTATATGGTACTCCAGATAGTTAACGATCGTATAACAAAAATTAAATTAGGAGATTCTATTTTATAAAAATTCGTTACTCGACAATTTTAGATAAGACAACTAGGAATTCCAAATAAGGGTATCGAACACACATTTGATAAACACAGCTATAGACAATACTATACACCTAATAGTGAACCAATTACCGATATAATAAAATAAACAAGCCTAACAAAATAATATGTCCCAATATATTATTATTCTCTATCGAGTTTGAGTATTGATCATATTGTTCCCAAGGCACAAGTGTACGAACCAATAAATAATTAAGAGAACATTCATAAGTTATTTTAATAACCCAAAAAACTTAAGAACCTAGAAAGGTAAGTACAATAATTATACATAGTTTCGATACAGCTTATCTACCCAAGTCTTATTTACCTACATTTTATATTTACTAATTATTGTAGTTATTTCTTAGATATCGTAGATATTCTAGCATTAGATAGGTTGTATGTAGATATTAATCTGCATAAATTAATAGATGAATATTAGCCATTAGGTACTACATATTTTAAATTTTTAAGACATTTTATGCTATAATATTGTTGATAAAGTTAAGTACCTATTTTATTTATTTTTATTATTAAAACGATAATTATTTAATATTGTTTTAGTGCATTATAATTTGCACACTATTAATCTCAACACTATCTGTACTATCTAACTATCTGTATAAAGTATAGTAATATAATATAATATATTATAATATCGGAGGTATTAATGTTTATATTTGTGGACCATAAAAATAGACGACTTGTCCTTATATAGTTGTTTAAGATGTATATTGTATATTTATATTAATATATAATAAAAATATAATGCTTAACCAATACAGACAACATATTGTATAATGTTGTATTATTTTTTATGGATATTGTCTGATAAGGAGAGTATTGGTATACTGGTATACTGGTATTAGGCGAAAAAACAGAAAGGGGCCAAAATGTTGGCCCCCTTATAGAAAAATGTCTGGTTACGTGCCTGATACAAAGTGATTCACCAAGCACGCTTAATCCTATTTTTCGAGTTCTTTAATTAATTTTGGATTGTTTTAATGCAATATTTTCAAATTCTCAAGATTAGGAGTGTCTTAAGTTTATATTTTTTTTAAAAATATGTTAATGTATTTATGAATCCAATTCAAAATTCAAATGAGTAGTTTATCAGTTATCAAAATGTTTTATAGAATAATATTATATGGTGCATAAAATGATTTTACAAAAATATAAAATATGTGTGATAATATTGGATCTAGTATTTATTATACCATTATTACATCTATAAATGTTTATAGATTACCCAATATGAATTACCTACTAAAATATTCAAATCACTATTCAAGCCCCCATATCTTACAAACCCATTATCATGAAACTATATTGTCCTTGGTAAACAAAGTTAAATAACTTGCTTGTTGGAATTTTGTTTTTGATGCGTCAATATTTCAGAAAAACTATCTACTATATTATAATTTACGGAAAAACAGAAGTTTGTATCTCCTTCAGTTTGGACACTCCTCGAGTAGTACGAAAAATTACAATAATTTTAAAATACGATCTTCATGTGTTCATACTGGAAGATTCCGAATATCAGATTTTGAATAACTGCATTATAGATGGGATGAAGAGGAGGGGGGTTGAACTTGCTATTTGGTGAATCGCCCTGTATATGGTGACGTGCTACATTATAAGATAGGTAGAGGTAATAATTGTAACATTATACAGTGTGTAGTATATCCGTATGGAGTAGGCATACATATAATATATTGGTACAATACACGGATATTACAATATTACCCGGTGAACTGTTTAGTTGTTTGTCTACTCATCAGACCGCCGACGACATTTTCTACTATACGAGACTATATTATTATTATATTATTGTGACGTGTATAATATTATGCATACGACAGACATAGGTCGGGTCGACTCCGTGTCGCACAACTATTACGGTAATTATTAATAACACTGTGAGACGGTTCACTCTCTTGTGACGATGGAGAACGTTCGTTACCTAAATGCTTAATGATATGCATAATATGACGTATGTGCATGTGTATTATGATGTTAGGTCACCGACGTGGATGGTATCGTAATAATATCATCATCATCGTTTCGAGACAGTCGAAAGCATCGGTCTTTTGCCGCTGTTCGATTGCCGAACTTTACTATGTTCAAAAAAAAAAACAATTCACCGAATGCGCATAATATTATAATAAATAATAACTTTTTTCATTACTTCTTATTTAAACTTTGTGTTAAAAAACTTAAAATAATATTAATCTTGACACTACTGTGAGATGGTAATTGCAGTATATATTAATATATTGTAATAAACTAGAAATAATTTTATTCATCACAAAATTTAAAATATGCACTAAAATCTTATGTTTTGTTCGCATATAGTTTTAAAAAAAATTATAAATAATTCTAATTGGCCAAAACAAAAACATACTATTATAATATTATAATACAAGATGGTCGTAAATACGACAAAAATCGTTAGATCAAGATAAAAGTTCAACTTCCAACTATCATAAATTCCACTATTTTTTATGAAAGATAATATTCTAACATTGTTGTGTCCTATATATATATATAGTTATATCTATATATTCTAAACACGCAGATACACTAATTATTTGTTACTATATTATATGGAAACACCTACCTACCTAATAAGTTAGATAAATATAAGTAGATTTATTAGTTATTAAAGACAAATAGTTTGTTTCTTACAATTTGTTTTAATATCAATATTCTTTGTAATAAATTAATTTGCAACGTTATTATATTTTTTCAAAATAATCTTTTATTTCAGGAATTTCTGGACATAAGTATAGTTCTTAAATTATTTATTATCCATGTAATTTTCATACATTTTGTCATATATTTAACTATACATTTTAAGTATAAATTTTTTTGATTTATTAGTCAAGTCATTCTTCTGTTACACTCGTATATTTTATTAGATTGTGCGTGTTGGGATCTACGTCCGATTATGTGATAATTTTTAACTTCATAAGGTTATCGATTGACAATGTATAATATTCAATAAAATCCACCCTTGCCTAAACTACACTCTGATCATCGGATTTTGTGAACTTTTCAACATCAAAAATAAATGACCAGATCTTCAACTCGAGATGTCAATTATTAAGTCAACGTTGAGCAGCAAAGTTGTGTGTTCTATAATGTTGTACCTATGTAGAGATGAATAAAAAATTTACATTCAAATATAAATAATATAGGTACTTCCGTTGTGCAACCACGGACACACGAGTTTTAAAACGGGTAACATGACAGGAAATTTAAAAAATAAAACCTATTCGATAATCGATAATAGAGGTAGGTACGCATAATATTATTATTCAGCGGTACGGATGAACTAGTATTATATACATAGGCACATCGAAACCGACTATACGCGACAAACCTTTATAAGATATGTATTATATTATTATACGAGTAGTCATTAAGATGGTCATAGAATAAAATTAAAGTATATTCGTTCTTATAGGTACCACCCGGAGACCATTAAACACTTATACCTGCGTCACGGAGAACAGATATAAATGTGTACTGTCATCGACTTCAAAACGAAACTTAAACAATGCATACATAAAGATTCTGAGAGGAAGGATAATAGTGTATCGGTTTTACAATGAGGTGGTTTCATTTTTACTAGTTTCTATCATCACATTTTTGGAGCCGAAGAATGTCCTTCAATTTTCAACATTGAATGTGGTAACAGCAGGGTATACCATTTAATCTAATTTGGTACTTCGGAGGAGGGTTTAAAAATAGAAAAATCCAGAACAAAAATTGAATTTGTGTTGCAGTGCAAAAAGAAATAATCGTAGAGACTTAAAAATGTAATTATTTTGAATATGGATCTTTTAGAATTATTATGATAATATAACAATTATTTGAGTTTATCTACGTAACTCGAGTCCACTATACCAGCCATATCCACCTATGGCTATGGGATATCAGATATGACGTATAGTATAAAACCATACCATATGTATGGTATACGGTTTCAAAGGTTCGGTCGGTGGCTATAAATACACAATTGTAATATTAAGTATACTCGGCTTTTGAATAACTCGTTAAACGATAAAACAAACGGATGCGCGAACAATGATTTACATAATATTAGATATCAAAAATATAATATATGATAATCTTTTGTTGCAGCATATTATAATATTATATTGTTGTAACGAATGTTTAAAAAGTTTGAAAACGGAAACCAAACGTATGTCTTTTCCGAAATGTATAAGAACATTTAACACCTTAATAAATGGTATACGTAAAAGAATAAAATTCCTAACAGACAGATTCATAATCAATACGTAAAGCTAAAACTATTATAGCTGAGACTAGACATTTTCATGATACCTATCAGTATAGAGGAGCGCTAAGAAAATATTCACGTTTAAAAGGGGTGATTACTCAGGGATTTGATGGCTCACGTAAAGGTAAAAGTAAAATTGTATTTTTTCTAAAAAAAACAAGTAGCCCCACCCCCACCAATTCAGATTTCTAGATCCACGCCTGCGGGATCAGCTAATACCTACAACTAGTATAGGTATATCATTATAGAGCATATGGGCACTTGTAGTAGCTGTAAAAGTGTTATTCCGAGTTAATATTATGTTATACTCTCAAGTCTTGAACAAAATAATAATAATTAAAACAGTCGTACCCGCGCCTGTAAACAATATATTATTATCATATACTATATTTTACGTATGAACTGGGCCCAAGCCAACTGCAGCAGCGATTGCATAATATATAATTATTGGCGCCAGACGCGGGATGACTTGGGTAAGGTATTATAATGTACACATAATAAACAAAATCATACCCACACGTTCGAAAACGTGACAATAATATGTCTCCTCTCTGCTCGCATTTATTTCCTGATGGGTGACCGGACTCGTTGAGGTGCAGACGAAGCCTTAATATTACTCATATTATTATACCATAATCATATTATACACGCGCGGTTCAATCGGTTTCATTTGTTTACCCAGCCGTGAACTCTGCTCCGCGCATCTGTAATAACAATAATATATAATATCATCATGATTTTTACGATTATTATTATTATTATATTTTATATACCCGCGGTCTCGTAGAGGGTTTAATTTATATAAAAATGTACGACGCAGGTCGTATACAGGCAAGCCTGGGTGTAAACAAGTTAAAAAATTAAAGTTAAATTAATTTTAACTTTTTAAAATTTAATATTTATCAACTTAATTTTTAACTTGACTGATTTTTATTGATATAAACTTAATAAACATCGAGTCACTTTTTTTATCAAATCTAAGTTACGTTAATTTATAAATAATTAAAAAATAAATATAATAAAACTATTATTGATGATACATAATATATTGCAAAAACATTTACGTTTTATTATTTTAAACCAGATAACTGGCTATTTATTTATTCAAAAAAAATAATAAATAACTACTATATAAGTTACTTATAACTTAAGTTAATAAGTCAATTGTAAGTTTCCATTTATAACTTTTAACTTATCTGAGTTTTAAAAATTAGGACAACAGACTATTAACTTAAAACTTTTTTAAATGTCTTCTATCAACATAACTTAAGTCAATTAAAAATGATCATTAACTTGCCCAGACTTGTATATAGGTATATAACGCAAATGTAAATAAGGCCAGTTATCGATCATTATTGTATATTGTTGTATTATGAGTATCCTACGGGCAATACCCAAAAAAACAGGAGATATATAATATTAAATTATATTTTACTGACGATCACTAATAATATTATAATTTAGCCATCATCATCATCGTAATATTTTGTTTTCTGACGAAAAACGATTTTCAATAACGTATAATTATATTATTTATATCATGTTAAAAATTATATAATAGTCTAATGCGCCTAACCATACCTAACCTAACCTTATAGGTTTGTTACCATATAGGTACGCGTAAATCGCCGATAAAAATTAATCACCTAAAAGTGTTTGGACCCTTTTATTATTATATAAGTACGTACGATAAAACACAATTTCGGAAAATAAAACATTACCTATATTATGTCGGTAATAACCGGATTTCTAGTAACGTTCAGGATCGAGGGTGGTATTATAATTGTATGGTGTTCGGAATTTGTATTCCTTTACGAAATATTATAAACTATAGCCATGGCAGTGAGAACTATATGTACGTATATTATATGTGTGTAACCATGTAATGTTTATTAATTTGCTCGAAGACTTTTCAAACAAACGTTCTGATAAATATACAGAAAAAATTTTACAAATTAAATTTAAAAAAATACTACGTCGATAAATTCTATTATGTCATATTTTCGCTAAAAATAAAACGCGTACTTATAAAAAACGAGTAATGTAATATCTTGTGGAATCTAATGGGGTGCTTCAAAATTATAATGAGACATGACTTATCTGTCACAGGCGTTTATTCTAAGACGATATTATACTCCCCGAAAAGTGTCAAATCGAGGTTGTTGTTAATGCCTCTGAGTATAAAAAACGGCGTAAACTTGTAAAAACAAAGTCCAGAAGAGGGTTGATGAGAAAAGAAAATGAAAAAAAGTGCACCCGCCGACTTGAGGACGCCGCATTTTGGGTGGTCTTCTTGACACTTCTATTACTTTTCAACAAACCAATGATATCGATATAAAATGATTATTAATTTCCAATTGGTATAAAACAGAAATATTACATAAGTATTAGAACCCCTAATTTTTACTGTGAATTATTTAATGGAGAAGTACTTAATTAAAAATTCGAATAGGTAGTTTCTCAGTTATTACAATGTTTGTATTAAGGATAATAGTTCAAAAAATGATTTTACAAAAATATAAAATAGATGTAAATTTGGAACAAGTATTTATTATACTTTGGCCATCTTTGAAAATTATTAATATTGTCGGATTAATATTATCGACTAAAATTGTCAAATCACCATATCCCCTTATCCCCACATCTCATAAACCCATTAACATGGACCTTTTATCCTTAGAACACAAAGTTAAAAAACTCAAAAATTACTCTTATGAATTTTGATTATGATAATTCAATATTTTCAGAAAAATTATCCGCATAATCTATAATTCAAAAGTTGTGTTTTTATTTTAAAAACAGACCTTTATATCTCCACAAGAAACTCCTTAAATAGTACAAACAATCACAAGAAATATGGTCTTGAAGTATAATTAAAAATTCCAAAAATCAGATTTTAAATACCAGCAGCTTTATTGGAGTAAAAAGGGGGTGAGCCTGCTTGGCGAATCACCCTGTATATATGTATTAAGAATATCGTAATTTAACATTGGACCTGCAGTCGATCGTATTATTTCCCGGGTAAAATCTTTTTTTGAAACGCGTCTCAAAAATGTTATACAACCGTAGTACAAATAATATAACAAAAAAAGAGAGCCATTAACGCGCATCGTCTTAAGCACTCATCGAGATTACACGCAGCGATATACGCGCGCTTATACCTAGGTAGGTACCTATATAAAATACGAGAATTAATAAAATTTTAAATATCTGTTTGGAAAAAAATATAATAATAATAATAATAGTAATAACGAAAGAGAAGAAAAAAACATCACGAGCCACGGGCCGGGCCAGCAATAAGCGGCCGTGTACCCGTTTAGGTATATACCAGCTATACCGCGGTGTAGGTATTATATGGGTAATTGGAGCGCGCTGACTGCAAGAGGGTCTTCGTGGCGGTCGGTCGTAAATTTCGTTTTTTAGAGATTAAAAACGAGCGATACGTAAACACCGTTCTGAGGTGCACCGATGTACATTGTGTGCGAGTATAAATTAGTCGGTGTTTCGAAAAAGGATCTTTGGCCGACTGGCCACCTTTTATAAAATAAAAAACAATAGTGGTTTCCGGAAAACGCATAATGTAAAGGGTATAATGAGCTCCACCGTCTCGTCTATGATAATTGATATGTGTAATTGTAATATACGACGCGGCTGCGATCGACAACGAGCAAAAAATACTCGCGACCGATTTTCTTGTGTACGCGAACCGAAATGATATTATTATTATTATTATTATCATCGTCGACGTCACATCATTGCACAGTTTAGTCAAAACGACGGTTTATGATGTTAAAATATTTAAACTCGACCCACCCGCACGGCCATTAATTTTGAGACCGGAATTATAATATTATAATATGCGCTCGAAAAGTGTTTCAAAATATTATGATGCAAATATTATGCAGCGAAAAAATGTTTAAAATAAGCATCAAAAATTATAAAACATGACTTCCGATATAATACCATCTAATAAAAATTATATATTTAAAATCCAGTCAACCATGTTTTTTATCTAGATAGGTTGTATAATTAATTTAAGTAGTTAATATAATAATTACACGAATTCAAGTAAAAAACGGTTTGTATAAATTATTGTTTTTTTTTTTTTTGCTTAACCATTCAAAAATCATACGTATACGATAAACCAAAAATATACGACTACCTACAACATTTCGATATGCAATCTAATAAATTGTATTTTTAAATTTTAATATTTTAATCGCAAAAATAAAATTCGTAAATAATGAAATATTCAGAACCGAAGATGTAGTTATAAAATATGCAATATTCCACCACAAGATGAAATTGCCTTAACTACGACGAATCGTGAGGACAGTGACGACCGATCAAAATATTTCGCCCATATATATATGAAAATCGGTTAGTTTGAAACTCTAAAATTTCAAATCGCCGTCATTGTGCAGCGTTTCATGCGCACTCAATATAATATTATTATGAAAGTACAAATAGTTCAGGCCTCCGAGTCCTAGGTAGGTACCACTTATACCATTTATACCTTAAAATAATGCTACTGCGCACCCATGTATTATACAAATACGAATCGCACTTGAATCGGTCGTAGTTGTCGACGCGTTTCCGCTGCATAAAACCTTAAACTGCGAGCGTATTTCATGCGGGTGAGCGCGTAGGGGGTCGTCGTTATTATATTGCTGCGTGGGTGATTGTGTGTGTGTGTGTGTGTGTGTGTGTGTGTGTGTGTGTGTGTGTGTGT
>WHPZ01580955.1:0-27328 GCA_016617965.1 Macrosiphum rosae
GATATTATATCATTGAATTCAAATTTAATGCTATCCATTATACAGTGACAGACTTGTAACCTACTGTCCAGCAGAGCGACACCCACTTGCCCACCTTTTTTATCTTTATTTTTCTACACTAATACAGTATAGCTTTAAACTTTAAAAGTAATCAATTTGAAGCTAAATAACACCATAAATAGTAGGTAGGTTGTGTACCGTTTTAGCGGTTTTTTCCGGTAGGTATACCTTTTAGACGGTTTTTACGGTATACCATTTAGACCGTTTTTTTACGGTATATGGTTTACCAAAATAATTTTAAAATACCGGATACCGATATTTAGGGTACCTATACCAAAAATACCCTCAGCCCTATTTCAAGCCGACGTCTTTATGGATTCAAGTGGTTATACCGCTTGGGTGCGTGATATCAAATCTCTCATTAATATTTTATATTAAAACTAGCTAAATTAGTAATTACCCACCTAATCATCATTACTGAGTTACATTTTTGTTATTTTCCTATTTATCACAAATTCTTGAAGTTTTCAAAATTTAGACTTTTTTTCATTTCAATTACCTACCATACTTACTTGATTAAAAACCAAGAAAGTAAAATGTGTATTGTATTTTTGATATTTTTTACCTTATTTAAGTAGGTACTTATAGGGAATACCATACATTATGAATTATTATGTAACATATTTTTAATCGTACATTCGTACAGCTTATGTATCGTAACAATACTAAAGCTGTGTTTAGTCAAATCTTTATTTATAAATAAATTATATATTTTTTTTCTATAAGAGCAATTTGTATTTATATATTTATTAAAAACATTTACAGAATTTTATAAAATTTCACAAAAAAATCACCATTTCTTCCATTACTGTAGGGATTTCTCATACCGCACTATAATTAGATAGATAATACCAATAATTAAAATTATTTAAAAACAGATTAGGCAATACAATTTACATTTATAACATAAATTGTTTTCATCTCGTACTACACATTTGATTGTTTAATTCGATGAACAAATATAAGTTTACGTTCGAAAGGTGAAGGTTATTAAGGTCAACGTTTTTGTAAAATGTAGCACTTAGATTTTAAAAACAGATCTATTGATGTATTTGTATTTATGAATTTGTGTATTTAACGAAATATTTACTGTTACTGATTAATTAACTAGTAATTAATATATAAAAACTATTTTCTCGTAAGTACCTAATTGTATTGATTTTGTTGGTATGATTGTTTTTTTTATTACCGTTAAGAAAATATTGAAGGGTAAAACAAAATATCTTGTTTAAATAAATTTAAGCAATTTTAACCATAATATATTTGTTAATTGTCAACATTATTTCTTAGTACCTATACCTATTCAATTAAAATGTAAATTTGAATCTATTTTTATAACGACAGATTGTCAATGTGGTTGATCATATGATCGAATAAATACATTAATGAGATAGTTGATGTTTGATATCTATGACCTACCTGGCTACCTACTATTTAGTATTTACTAATCAATAATCGTGATGCTTCAATGTTTGTATTGCTTATACATTTTTCGTAAAATATTTTTGAGAAAACCATCATCGTAGCAGTATATTTATTATGCTGATAATAAATAATATTATAAATTGTATAGGCATCTAATGACTAATATAGTAATACCAACAGATAACATGCAGTAACTACGATCTCATATAATATAAAAATATTATTTATTTACTATTTACTAATAGTTCTAATTTAGTTTAAAACGTTTGAAATAAAATCTAAATAAATTATTGTAGCCTGAATGTTTACATTTTATTGTACCGACAATAAAATTCGTTTAATAACTGACTGAAAATGTTCATAATTTATTTTAAAGTATTGAGAATAATTTATCATAATGATAATCTGCACATATATATATATATATCTGTGGACTGTGGCTTATATTGATATGTATCTAAATGTCTTTTAAAATCACTACTAGGTGTCGTAATAAATGTTTAAAACTAAATTAGTCAATTTGCCCCACACTTCAACTAGTTCAACTTGATCGTCCCTTCCTATACTCCTAGGTAGGTCTTTATTATACACGAATACGCGTGGATAAAAGAAAATGTTCGATCTGTATATTATAAAAATTGTAGGTTTCATAGGTTAAGTTAGATTTGAATAAGTCAACCTATTAACTTATTTTAATTTATACCTGTATGCATAATTATCTTATCTAAATACAATATTTTTCTTTAAATTATACTGAATAGGTCAATTTTAAGCAATATTAACGAAATGTTGATAAAGCTTTTAGCGGTCTGCGGTCGTTTATTTAATATGTAGGTACCTATGGTTTTAATTTTTCACAAAACAAAGGTGGATTTAAATAGGCGTATGATAATCTACTAAAATATTTAATGAAATTATATTTTGAAGAGTTTCAAATCGTGGTACATATTATAGTAGTTAGCAGTCTAATTTATTATCTATATTTGTGATAAAAACATGTAAATTAGGTATATCGATAAGAATAATTATCTGATAACAATTAAGGAAGTGTCATCATTTATTTGTTTATTGCATTACAATTAAAATGTGAAGACCGTAAACTGTAATGCTTCAACAGTAGACTAATTAACTAAAACTTTTTATTTTTGAATATATGGATAGTGCCATAGTGGTATTTGTTAGCACTTAGCAATTATATTATACTGGGGGTATACGCAATTTCATTATTCTATTGGTGTGAATATAACAATCTTCACAAAAGTACACGCTGGGGCAAATGTTCCTAACTCCATAATAATTTGAAAAATAATTAAAAATAATAAATAAAATCAAAAAATAAATAAACAATTAATTTGTGATTGGAAAATGCCATATAGATACTTAAATTATTAACAACTGTGAATGATTTAAATTTTGGAATAAAAAATTAATATTACTTTTTCAACTTCATAAATCTTAGACACAATATTATCTAATCTGTTGTGCAATTTGAACACAATTTCAAAAACTTGTTTTAATTTCCAACAAAAAGTGCGCGTAAATGATTATATCATGATTATTATTATATCTACAATAGAAACATAAGAGGACGTTACACCGACATTTGTTGTCTCCGTCTTATAAGCAAATTTTGCGCTCAGTAGATCACGTTTAACTTTGTTAGTTTAAAAATTAGAGTGAATTTACCTCTTATAAAAATCAAAAGTAAGATTATTATCCAGGGTAATTCATAGGCTTTTTGTTGTATTTTAAAATTTCAAACTGTTTGAATATCTTAGAATACTCATAACTGGCTTTCAAATTTAAATATAACAAAAGCCTATGAGATGCCCTAGATAATAATCTCATCTTTAAATTTTATAAGAGGTAAATTCACTCTAATTTTTAAGCTAACAGAGTTAAACGTGAAATTTGGTAAGTATGTTACTCATTTGTAAGACGGAGACAACAAATGTCCGTGCAACGTCCTCATAATACCTATATATAGAATCACATTTCTATTTAGGTACCTATGTAGCTATTAATTATTATACATTTTTAATATATTCATGAATTGTTTGTATTAAAATTTTGGAATAAAGTCATTACCTACCTATGTAGTCAGATCTTAGTTCAGACAATAATTATTTATTAATTAATTAATTAATATCAAGTATCGCTAATTCATAAAATGTCTTTTATTTGTTTAGGGAAGGCAATGATCCGGAAGACTATAGCAAAATCACATATAAAAAACTTTTAGAAGAAGTATGCCGGTTTTCAAATGTATTGAAATCCAAAGGCGTAGTTAAAGGTGACCGTGTCGCAATTTATATGCCAATGGTTTTTGAGATCGTGATTGCTATGTTATCGTGTGCAAGAATCGGCGCAGTTCACTCTATTGTTGTAAGTTCTAAACGATTTTTATAGACTATATTGACTAAGATTAGCCGACAGGGGTATTAATTTAGGTACGTAGTAGGATAATATATAGTATATATATAATATATACATAGGTAATTTATCTTAATGGATGCGTATTGGCATATTGTTTGGGACATTTGGGTAATATGATAATATAATAATAAATATAATAATTTTTCGTAAATTAAAAAGTAACAGAACATAAAAACATATACAGCAGATTACAGAACAACACATGCAACTATGCAAATATAGCAAAATCAATCGATAAACTTTGGGTTGGATTACTGTTATTAAGTATAAGAATGTAAGATCCTAAATACTAAAATCAATCAGAGAGAATACCTACTGAATAACCATTAGGTACGAGGTACTTACTAAGTACCTATGTAGCCACCTAGCTATAGTCGTATAGTCATATAAACTACAATAGATAATAATATTATATAATCATGGTAAATGTTCATCGTATATCTAATAGACCAACCATTAAATCAATTAAATTAACTACCTACCTACTGATTAGTAGTTGGTAAGTCATTCTTTTTTCACTTGCAAATACCGTCATATATATTGGTGTTGACTGTTGAGATATTTTCCAGGTATAGTTTAGTAATTAGTTGGATGGTTTCTATGTCGAAGTATCCATTTGGTTCGTGGATATTTTTACCGTTGAATATTTTGATATGATGATATTTAGTTGGATAGGTACTTGGATGTACCTACCTAATTGGTCGGAAATCAGCTGACGAAATGGGTCATACATATACATAAGGTACCTGGATCGTGACAGAAGGAGTCATGTTAAATTTGCCCACGAAGAACAAACGATCACATAGTATCATACTGTACATTGTTAACAAACCAGTCAGATTACATAAAAAAAAAAAAAAAAAACAAAAAACGAATAGGTTTTTACAATTTTATTGTAATACGTAAAATTTCACGTATACACAAGAACACAACATTCAATCTGCAAATATATTGATAATTATTAATTATTTTACCTCATATTCATATATTCAAGCCTATATTATTTCAAAAATCAAGTTTAAAAGATCTTAATATATTAGGTAAATGTTTTCGAACAATTTATAATATACAATAAGACACAACGTTGTAACAATTAATAAATAAATAATAATAATAATTAATACTCCCTAGTTTTAATTGTCTATAATGCCCAGTATTAATATTCATTTAGTTCTCAGGTCTATAAACTATAATAATTACCTACTCTATGTAGTTCATAATCTTATATTTTTGGGTACTAGTTCGCAGGATTTTCATCCGATTCTCTAGCAGAACGTATGGCCGACTGTCAGTGCAAGGTCCTTGTGACAGCTGATAGCGTATACAGAGGAGACAAATTGTTAAACATTAAAAGCCTATGTGATATTGGTAATAAATTAATAGACGTCTACGTGTATATTAATTAAATTACATTGTAAACAAATAACAAATAAATATATACTTCGACATTCTAGCAATGGACAAAGCCAAGAATTTTGGCCACGAAGTTTCAACTTGTATTGTGGTTCGTCACTTACCGCGTCTTTACAGATCCATGAACACATCAAATGGTACAAATGGGTCTAACTCCGACATCATAGATCTACACTCAGACGTACCTACCTATACTCAATATTATATTAAATGATAATCTGACGTTCTCGGTAATATGCGCAATTTGGAAATACGTATGGGTTAATTAAAAACAGTAGTTTATTTCATATTCATTTATCATGTTATTATTAAATAACATTTGTTTAATCCCTGCTTCGTGTGTACCTACTTACTAGAGCTCTGCACGGGCTGGGATTCGTCCGACCCGAAGTCGGATTGTAATGGTTCGGACCAGAACTTCAAACACCGCTCGGCGCTCGGGTTGTAGAACAATACTCGGGCCAAAAATAAAATAATTCGGATCGAATATCAGATTAAAGTAACTTAAAAATAATTTTGGATCGGGTTGTCATTAGACGTTCGGTTTAATATAACATGCCAGGTTAATTTTCGAATTATCTAGTAGGGATAGATTTTCGAATTTGGATCAGGTCGGATCAACTTTGTGTTGATCGACCGGATCCATAGCAGGACTTTTTTAGTATGATCAAGATTATAGGACCTATTTCCTACACTTAAAATTGCGCTTATGCGATTACCGACGAATTAAGTATATAGAAATATAGGTAATGTGGAATGTGGATCTTGTATTTTAGGTTCCATGGACTGATGGACGAGATTATTGGTGGCATGATGAGATGGACGATGTAGAACCCTCTTGTTATCCAGTCTGGGTGTCTGCAGAAGATCCACTTTTTATGTTATACACGAGGTTAGTAGGTACCTTTACTATAAAAATTGCGTTTGTGTTTGCTAATTAGTGTAATAGCTTAAGAATTGCGCCGCTAATTACATTTTATTTATTCTTAATAAATTTGCAAATACAATAGTCAATAAATTGAATATAGGTACATTTGAAAAAACTAAATACTTATTTTGTGTTACAAATTAAAATATTTAGGTTTAACATAATAGTTTATCACTATTATGGTCATCTATTTAAAATCCGAAATCTGGATTAAACAGAACAGTGAACACGATACATATAAGCAAATAAATAAATGATTTAGAAATTTGTTCAAATTTAAAAATAGGTACACTATTATTAAAAATTATTATTATTAGTGGATCAACAGGAAAACCAAAAGGAGTGCTTCATACAACTGGTGGATACTTATTATACGCTGCTACTACTTTCAAGTATGTTTTTGATTATCACCCAGGGGATGTTTATTGGTGCACAGCAGATATTGGTTGGATCACTGGCCACTCTTACGTTGTTTATGGACCTTTAGCAAATGGGGCAACTTCAGTTATAGTGAGTTTTTTTTAATTTAATTATACACATCATCAGTTTGATCATTAGAAAAAATTTCTATTATTCTGAAAGTCAAACTTGGTAAATTGAAAATTGATTTGAAAACATCAAACAAATAAAATATAATTGAATATTAATATATTATACCTATTATTTGAACTTTAGTTTGAAGGAACACCATTTTATCCAGATAATGGAAGATACTGGTCAGTTATTGAAAAATACAAAGTTACACAGTTTTACACTGCACCGACAGCCATTCGCGCACTAATGAAGTTTGGAGAAGAACCAGTGAAGAAGTACGGATTTTATTTAGTAATTTAGTTGCTTTAGTTATTAACTTGATTTTGTTTTTAGACATAACCTCGATTCACTAAAAGTATTAGGTTCAGTAGGTGAACCAATAAACCCGGAAGCTTGGTTGTGGTATTACCAAAATATTGGTAAAGAAAGATGTTCCATAGCAGACACATTTTGGCAAACTGAAACCGGAGGGCATGTTATAACTCCACTCCCGGGTTGTACACCAATGAAACCAGGATCGGCAGTAAGTATTTCACTATACAACTTTAAGAGACCGTCCCAAACAACTACCAAGTAACTTATCGGTATTTATAGTCATTTCCATTCTTTGGTGTTAAACCAATCCTATTGGATGAAAGTGGTAAAGAAATTGAAGGAGTTGGCGAGGGATACTTAGTTTTCAATAAGCCTTGGCCCGGTATAATGCGCACATTATTTGGAAATCATGAACGGTTCCAATCAGTTTACTTCAGCAAATTTCCAGGATACTATTGTACAGGAGATGGTAAATTAAATTTAATGTTCAAACCTCAAAGTTCCCAATTTACAAGAGAATAATTTATGTCTCATGGTAGGTGCAAGAAGAGATGAAGATGGATACTTTTGGGTGACTGGAAGAGTGGATGATATGTTAAATGTATCTGGGCACTTGATGAGTACTGCTGAAGTGGAATCTGTACTCACTGAACACCCAGATGTTTCTGAAGCTGCAGTTGTATCAAGACCACATCCAATCAAAGGAGAGTGTCTTTATTGTTTTGTTACTCCTAATCATGGGGTGACTTTTACACCAAAACTTTCATCCGAGTTAGTTAAAAAAGGTAAGTTTTACATACAGATAAATATTATTAATACAGGTATTAAGGAATTAAATCCACCTGTTGATATTCCACCTAGTTGGTATTCATTAGTCACCTATGCAAATAAAATAATTATGGTGGGACGGAATGGCCGGTTTGATATCCGGCCACTGGCGGCACTTCTCTTTGGACCGTCACGGTGTCTGGAGAGAGGCCACCCTTGCATGGCATATACCTACCGGTGCCCACTAACAAACACACGTGCTTAAACCTACAGTACCCTCCCCCACAGTTAAAAACCACCCAATGGCCTAAATTGCCGGGGATTAATTAATAAATAAAAAGTAATAATAATTATGCTTTAGTGAGGGAATCGATTGGGCCTTTTGCTATGCCGGACGTTATTCAACATGCACCAGGTCTTCCAAAAACTCGGTCTGGAAAAATAATGAGAAGAGTTTTACGAAAAGTAGCAATCAATGACAGAGAAGTAGGTGACATATCAACATTAGCTGACGAACATATAGTTGAAGAACTATTCAAAAATCGGCCGGAAAAATCATAAAAAGTTACCAAAAAAAAAAATTATTTTATAATATTGTTTGTTGCAAACATGACCTACATATCAAAATGTGAATTTTTTGTCTTAAGTCCTTGGTAGTATGTAATCAAAAAAGTTGTATTAAACAATTAATTTAGGGTGACATATAGATGCTCGTGGTTTATTATAATGAATATTATGTACTTAATCCAATAGAATGATGCTCACCATCATAACTAATTGAGCTCATATTTATTGTAAGTGAATTATATTCTGTACTCATTAGTTGACAGTTGCTTATAAAGTTATAAGTTTGACAACCAATGTTGTCAGTTGTTAAGTTTATTATTATGTTTAAACTTTAGTTATACGAAAATTATTATGATGATAAAAATCTGCTTTCTTAATTTTTCAATAAGAATTATGAGCAATTATATCAACATAATATAAATGTACCTAAACGATTGCAGTCGTAGTATTTTAAGTGTTACTGTTATAATATAATAATCACGTGGACGATTCAAATGTAAGAATCATTACCTAACTTCTATTTACTATATTTACTAAGTACCTAAAGCTACCATCCTCTCCAATAATGATTTTTACAATAAGAAACTGAATATAAATACCTACCTATTTATAGAATGTCAAATTTAAATATATAATTACTCTGTAAGCCAATGATATAATATGATATGTTTATTGTTTATATAAAAATGTTTCTGTTAAGAAATCAAAATGGAACAAATGATATCAAACTAAAGCACAAAACAACCATTTTTTTTTTTATTTTACGACTACTTGTAATTTTAATTAAAATATGCTTACAGGAATGAACATCATAAAATTAAAGTTAAGAGTATCACGTACACTTACGCAACACATACATATCATTTTAAAAGTTATTTTATAACAGTAAAAATTGTTAATCATATATTTAATCTATTATATTGTAATTTGTAACTAATATTGTTATATAATTTGAATAAATAAAGAAAAAAATTATCAATACAAAATTGATACTAAATTTTGAGTTATTCGTGAATTATATATTGTTTTATTATTTATTTGTCTTTAATACTAATTATTGGTAGTAATTAAATCCCCATAATACAATGTTTTTGAGTTCAGTCTATTGTTCAAGTAATTACTTTCTATTTCTGCCAAATTTCCTGGGCCAGCTAAAGAAATACACTAAATAACAAAATAGATTTAATTAAAACACACACATTGGATAATACAAATATTGACATACTATTATATTATATAATGTAAAAATTATCAGAAATAAATTGTAATAAAAAAAAATTGCTCTTATATAAAGCGTACCTCACTTTAATAGACAAACAAAAAATGAATAATTTCTCATTTAGTAAATAGATTATTAGTAGGTTATCAAAATGTATAACATGAACCATTTATAATTCACATATTATAAGAACCAGGGACTGGAATCGAGCCAAAAATAAGTGGTTCTAAGACCATAAAACCTCTAAAATGTTGGGAACCCTGAAAAAAGTTTAAATATCTACAAATAACTGGAACCAAAAGCCACATTTTTAAATGGAAAAAATAAAATATTGATTATTAATTTTGTATTAATAGTTGTCAGGTGCAAGTAGTTATTTAATAAACAAAAACTAAAGCTTAGTGATTAATTTCTTGTGAAATCTTATAAATTATATGACTACAGTAGTCTTGCAAATTCAGACTTGACGAGACTCCACTATATATTTATATTTTATTTTGATAATAACATCTATAATATAAATTATTATTTCATGTGTCAAAAATTATAAATTAAAGAAGAATACATTTTAAAAGAAAAAGTATTGGAACCTTTAAATTGGTATCATAACTAGAACCCTAACCTTAGCCTTTAAGAGGACGCTACACAGACATTTTTTGCCTCCATCTTACAAGTATATAATATACCAAATTGTCCAAATTGTATGCTTAGCAGATCAAGTTTAGCTCCATTAGTTAACAATTATTAGTTTAAGATGTACAAACAATTTACTATTTTAAAATACTCATAACTCGCTTTAAAATCAAAATATAATAAAAATCCTATGAAATCCCTAGATTATAATCTTACCTTTAAATTTTATAAGAGGTCAGTTCACTCTAATTTTTAAACTAACAGAACTTAAAATGATTTGCTGAGTATACAATGTGCTGTGTTACGCACTTGTAAGACGGAGACAACAAAAAACCTTAAAATGTCTGGTTAAAGTTAACCTACCGAATTCTGCTGGTAATAAAATCTGTTATCAGTCAGTTAGCGTTAATGAACACTTTACCGGACATTGTAAGAACGGCCCTAAATATAACTATTAAGTATTCGTTATATTTAATAACTGTATATTCATGTTAAGATTTAAATATTAGCAATAACAATTAGTTAGATTAAAATATAATACATATCCATTCTCAGTTAAAATTTAACATACTTGATTGTGTTCAATATTCTTTGGGAGAAAGAATGCAATATTTTTGGTTATCTGACGTGTTAATTCATATAGGTGTTTACCACCTCCATTACTCGGCATTATATCATCAATGTTAAAAGTTGTTTTTTGTGAATATTTAGGGCCACCCCATGGTGGGGCTAAAAATACAACATCTGCTTTTAAAGTAGGAGCTAATGCATAGTAATCTCCAATAATAAATTCTATGCGATCTGATACACCATAAACCTTGGCATTATTTCGTGCAAGTTCTATTTTAATCGGGTCAATGTCTATTGCAATAACTGAAAAATAGTCTCATATAAAATTTTGAAATCGAAAAATGATTAACTATAAACAGATGAATACATTTTAAAAACAAGTCTACCTACCCTTTTTACTAGTTAATGCAAATTGAATGGAATTGCTTCCAGCACCACAAAATCCATCAATTATCAGATCACATGTACACCGCTCAGCAATCATGCGACTTATTACTTCTGGTGTCGCTGAATACCAACTTTCTAAAAAACAGTAATATTATAACATACAACTAAAAAATATTTCTTTCTATAATACAGTAGACGCCGCTTATAAGACTCACTTTGGGACTAGCACAAAGTGAGTCTTATAACCGAAATCCGAATGAATCTTATAGGCGAAGTGGAAAAAAAAATTAATTACGTATTTATAAATTTTATTTTACTACATATTTTGCTTTGATTTTATTACTTTAACACATTTTACATATTACATACTTTATTATTGAATAAATTTAATAATCCTGATAAAAAAAAACTAAAATTATAATAGGTAAATATTACATATAAAAATTATACATTAATAAAAAATTATAAAGGATGTATGTACAAATTTTAATGTATTTACTATTTATTTTACCATTTATTTTTATTATAAGTTATAAGGTACCACCAGAAACTAGAAATAATCAACACGAATATTATTTAATTTTTAAATACCAATTTATTTCTAAATTATAACCAAAAAAGTTTATTTTCCACTATTTATTTTACAAAATTTGAGTCTTATAACCGAAGTGTTGAGTTTTATAACCGATTTATTTTTTAATGTATTTGGATACGACCGGACCGTTCCAGACGATTTTGAGTCTAATAAGCGACTGAACCTTATATCCGTGAGTCTTATAAGCGGCGTCTACTGTATATGTGAAAATTAAATTTGTATTTTTACTATAATTGTCAAGTCAATAGCTGTTAACGATATTGAATACCCATGGACGTATAAGCTAAGTTTGTAGGTCTATGGGAATATTGTTTAAACCTGTTTTATCATCACATTTTCATCTTTTTGTAATTCTACTTCACTCAGTATAACAACATCGAGACAAAAATATATTTTTAGTAATTATACAGGTAATAATATTTTAATTTTATGCTTACCACTGTCTAATTTAATTCCTTGGTCATATTTTTTAAACAACCTATATCTAGAACGCCAATATTTTAACAATGAAGTGTCTTTCTGTATTTCAGCAGGTAATCTTTTAAAAAGTTTTGGATCTAATCTTTGACGCTTAGTAACATTTTTCAATTCTCTTATTCGTCTACGTTTATTTTTAAGAATTCCATCACTACCCATGATTAAGATTTAAGGAAAAACAATTCAAAACACATCAATTAAATCACAGAATATAATATTAAATTTATTCTGTGGACTGTAATTAAACTTTGGTCAACTATACAGAATACTAGTGTCTAGTCTATATAGAATAGATTATAGAATCATGGAGTAATTTATATTACTTTGTTAAAAGAACTATAAAAACAATTCTGTAGTCCGTACAGTTATTTGTGAATGGTGATACAGGAATTCTTGTTATAATTTCATTATTTATATTATCACGGAATACGGACTATTATTTTTTTTTAAGATATAATATTTTTGTTAATGGATTGGAAGAGGTGATTTTCTGTCTTTGTCTAACCAACGGAATTTAGACGTGTACGTCGTGTTTTCGTTCCTTTATAATATTGATAATATGTTATCTATGATTCCAACGTACCGATCGATCTAGTGAAGCGATAAGAACTCTAAAAACATATTTGAATTTATCGTCAAGACGTCAAGTCTTCTTCAGATAGACTCTCCCATGGCTTAATATGTTTATCAAAATTAAAGATATATCTTTAATCGTGATATTTTTTAGCCATGAACTTTCCCAAATTGATTTAATCGCCTAAATACTAAACAAATTCGTACTAAAAAAGGAAATGGAATTTTTCAATTTTTGGAGTGATCAAAATTAAAAATCAGGAAAAGTCAATCTCAAGGAGACTTGACGACAAAGTCAAATCTGTTTTTAGAATTAATAAACGAGACCTTACCATATATTACTATGAGAATATTAGCATAGAACAATATATTTTAAAATATGATAATCATGATAATAATAATATTAAACTGTGATAGTAATGACACAGAATCTTTACTCTGTGGTAATTATATGGTATTTTCAATTTTGGCGACTGGTACAGAACCACGATTTGTATATCTTAAATCGTGTACAGAACACAAGACGTATAGAAGTCTGTGGGCTGTGGCACAGATTACAGAACTGCAGAAGTGGTGACACTGTCAACGATTAACGAACTAACGACCATCATTGATAATTATTATTTATTGTTCTCATTCCTCAAAACAAAAACACAACATATCAGTCCTCATACATTTACTGCATTAGTTATTGTATCGATATTCCATAATCGACAATTTAACATGAAGCCCGTAGTAGCTGCTGATGAAATGTTCCCAGAAGGGACCAGTGCAATAATGGACTTGGACGATGAGGTAATTTCAATAAATAATAAATAAATGTTTTATAAGTATGTTATATAATATATGTACAGCGTGATTCACCGAGCATGCTCACTCCCTTTTTTCTTCAATAATGCAGTTATTCAAAATTTGATATTTAGAATTTTTAAATATGTTATAATACCATATTTTAAAATTGTTATGAATGTTTGTAAACCTTAAGGAGTATCCTGTAGAGATACTTCTGTTTTTGGCTAAAATGCACTTTACCAACCACCTCACGATTTACAATTTTTTATTTTTTTTATGCTTAAAACGATGGTGTAAATTTTTTTTAGCGGAAACTATTATTTTAAAAGTTATAGCCTTCCAAAGATTGCGATTTTACAGTTATGTGCTTGCGGCGCAACACTTCTTGACTGCCACACACAGCTCCTATAACAAATTTTTATTTTTTTTATTATATAGTAACCATTAGCCTGTCATCTACTTGAGGATAATTGCCTTTTAACAACATTGTTTAATTCCGAGGCCTACCCAAGGTGGTTTTACACAACAAATCGAGGGATATTTTTGATTTTTTTGTCCGAGTGAGATCACTTTTCTCAACAGTCTGCCGATGAAAAATGTAGCAAAATGAGTATTTATGGGATATAATAATATAAACTGAAAACTTCAATTAGCTATAACTTTGAAACTAAATTTGTGCGCCAAATTCTTATTTCACCAACTTTTTAAAAAACAAAAAAAAAAGTTTTAGGCGCTGCTCGTGGCAGTCAAGTAGCTTTGTGCCCAAGCACATTAATATAAAACCGCAAACTTTGGACGGCTATAACTTCTAAAACAATAGTTTCCGGTAAAAAAATGTACACCATCGTTTTAAGCATAAAAAACGAGTCGTTTTAAAAAAAAAAAACTGAAAACCGTGAGAGGGTTGGTAAAGTACATTTGTTCCCTGTTTTTCAAATGAGAACCTCTCTTATTTCTACTGTTTTAATTATTTAGCAAAATGTTTTCTGAAAATTATGACATCAAAATCATAATTGGAACTTTCTGAGTTACTCAACTTTGTGTAATAAGGTCCTGATAATGGGTTTAGAAGATATGGGGGATATGGTGATTTGAAAATGTTGTAATTAAAATAGGTATTTATAATTTTTAAAAATGGTATTATTATAAAAAAGTTCTATTAGGATACTAGATTCAATATTATATTACATTTGTTTCATATTTTTGTAAATCATTTTTAAAGACTATTATCCTCAATAAAAACATTTCAACAATTGAGAAGTTACTCGTTTGTATTTTGAATTAGATAAATAAAAATTTTCAAAAAAATTTTGCACTAAATAATTTAGAGTGAAGGGTTTTGTTTGAAAAACAGAAGTTTGTATCACCAAAGGACACTTTGTAAGTATAGTAGTACAAATCCAATTTGTTGTATGAATAAATTCATTAATAAATGAAAAAATGGAGGTGAGCATGCTTAAACCTGTACATCATTAAATTAATAAATGTATTGTTCTTAGACTGGAAGCAATGTTATATTTGAAATGAGTGACAAAAGTCTACAAGCTGATTTTTATAATGGTATGTTAAATGTATTATATGAACACATTATAATTTAAGATTTGTCTTATTTTTGTTATTTTAATGTTAAATTTTTAATTAATTTCTTAAATTATTGTCAGTAGTCACACGGGAAAAATGTAATCTTCATCTTGTCTTATCATTGAGAGCATGATATAAAAATGAGATCAAATTTGTGTGTAGCATGTTATATTATAGTGTTTAGTATTCTAATGCCCGTATGTGTAGTCAAGTACCTATGTGTCACATAAGAAAAGTTAAACTATGCCTTATGTGACACAAAAATTGACTATGCATATGGACATTAGTGACCATGCAGTATGGAGTATTGCGATGCTCTTGGAAATAACTGTGAAAACCACGGACTAAGATATACCTATATCTTAGTCCGTGGTGAAAACACTGCTCATCACTCATCACCTATTAAGAAATCCTGATATGCCCATCTGTCTAACGCATAATTTTCAACAGTTAATAATACAATTATTAATCTTATAAAAATATTTAAATATATAATGATACATTTTGTCCACATAAGTGATGTAGTCCTAAAAAAGTTTACTGGTACACACCTTAATCATTGTAAAAAATAACGTGGGGAGGCTATGCCTAACCGGTATATCACAATTTTTGTTAAGGGTGCACCCATAAATATAAAATTAGGATATGTGTACCCTCCACTACACCACTAGTCCATATCCTAAGAGATATATCCATATTACATAATATAGTATTATTGAAGCTCATATTTATCATACAGAGTTTAGATGTAGGAACTGTTTCAAAAATGCCAATTTAAAATATTGAATTTGAATTAGTATTAGGAAGTAACCAATTTTCAAACTTCAACAACATTTGTTAATATACTCAATTTGAAAGGTATACATTGTGTTTAGAAACCAGAAGGTGTTGGCTACTTTCTTGATTTTTTTTTTTCTAAATATCAATTAAGATATCTAATATCAATTTATTAGTTAATTTACTAACCATACTTATTCTTAATTTTTATTGAAATTTTAATTTTTTTTTGTCTACTTTATAAAATAAGGCTGGCAATTGGCATGATTGTCTTCTACAATATATAATATTTTTGAACAGATTGAATCAGATTTCCAAAAAAAAAATGAGAATTGGGAAGATAAAGAAAAAAAACATGTGCGCTAACTAAAAGTAGTTAATTTTGAATGTAATAGATTACACCTCTCATAAGACATTAGTTACATCAGTGGCGTGCCGAACTGACAAGCAGACCTGAGGCAAACCCTTCAATTTGATCCCCCTCCCCACCACCAACAGTTTTTTCACTATTTTTTTTATCATTCAAAATAATAAATGTTATTAAGTTTTTTTAGGTATAAGTTGCACATCTATACTAACACACCCACCCACCTACCGGAATTTCCCCTGTAAACACAGGCAATTGCCTCAAAAAGTTACTATTCAGCACGCTTCTGAGTTACATTACTCATTAGGTTAAGAAATAATACATACTTTTAAAAACGTCTATAAAGTAGGAGTGTGGGATTGTTTTTTTCCTTAAGTTTTGATTGTATAAGATGGGTATCATTGCATTGGATTATCATCTTATATAATTAATATATATATAAAAAAAAACAATTGCTGGAGTAAAAATACTGCAATAAAAGAAGTGTTAAAATGTATTAGTTATGTATTAGGTTAGGTAAAAACCAGTCTCTCGGCTTAGAAAAACTGAATGACTTATTACATTTTATTACCCTATCTCCAATACCCACACCTATCCTATTGTTTTGTTTATTAATAGACTGCTTGTGTTTTACAGATTTTAATGATCTTAACGATGATGATGATTTTTAACATACAAATGTTACCTCAAGAAAAAAATATCTACAAACTACTTGATTCATAATAACAAATAATGGCAATACGGTCGTGAAATTTTTTTTTTTAAATATTTCCGCAATATGTCAAGTATTTGTTGTATATTTTAGTATTAAAAATATTAAGATAATATTATTAGACTATAGCTATATTTACTTTTTTTTTATCACAAATATCTTTATATAATAAATTGTAATATAATAGTGTTCTAAAGTACAATTATTTTAATTTTACATTTTTATATCCATTATTATTATTAGTAAAATGTACAAACAATTTACAACTTTAAAATGTTAATTTATACAACTCGCTTTCAAATTAAAATATAATAAAAAAAACCTGAGATTCACTAGATAATATTCTTACTTATAAATTTTATAATATGTCAATTCACTCTAATATTAAACAACAGTTAAATAGATTATTCAAAATACAGTAGAATCCGCTTAATTGGGACATATCGGGCGGTGACCTATTTGTCCCCATTATCCCGACTGTCCCGATTAACCCAAGAATTTTACATACAATACATTCATTCGGGACTGTCATTAATGTCCGCATTAAGCAGGTGTCCCCTTTAAGCTGATTCTACTGTATACAATTTGCTAAGTAAAGCGTGTGTAAGACAGAGACAACTCATATAGGTGAGAGTGTGTAGTGTCCTCTTCAATCCCAATACTAATCAAAAAATAAAAATAACTAACATAATAGGTATTATGTATGGACCAGAAAACACTAAAGTATATTTTCGTGTTTCTTTAACTATACTAAAAAGATTTTAAATGAATAATAATTTTAACAATGAAATTCTAAATATAATAATATAAAATTGTTGAAAATAATGTTGTAGAATACTATCATCAACAGTTGTGTAGTCAGGGGAGGGGGTTTAAACTTGAATAGGTTCAAACCCTGGCTCTAGGCCTAAAAAAAAAAAAGAGAGGGCGTTATTGTCCTATCCATGTCTTTATGATCTATAATTAGAATAATAGATAAGGAAGAATACATTAAAAGTTTGGCAGAAAAGTATAGTGAAGATCTTCAATGTAGTCCTAATTCAGTAATTTTAGAAGTTGAGACAAAAGTTTGTTGGAACAGAAAAACCAAAAAATGCATTGGAAGCTTTTATAACATGTAACCCTCTAATTTTTCCATCGACTTATAAACTTCTGCAAATACCATCTACACTTTCCGTAACTACAGCAAGCAGTGAAAGATCATTTTCTACCTTAAAAAGACTTAAGACACATCTCAGAAACACTACTGGAGAAAATCGACTAAATAGTTAAGCATTACTAAATATTCATCATGAAATAGTTTTAACTACAGATGAAGTTCTTGATGACTTTGCTAAAGTCTCAAAAAAAAATAAGATTGCTACAACTTATATCTAACTTAGAATGTAAATTCAAATATTTTTAACTAATACTAATATTACAATTTAAAAAAGTTTTTTTTTATTTTATACTCTTACCTGTGCATTTATAATAAGTCAATTAGTGTGTACTGTGTACAATAATTTTAAATAATAATGTCCGCAAACATGTATCATTATTAGTCTAACCAAAAATGTATTATTCAATTAGCGTACAACTCAGTGGCACATTTACAGTTTTACCATACCGGACAAACGGACAATATATTTTAGTCATGTGAAAAAGATACCCCCCCCCCCTTCTCCCATTGGAGAATTCCTGCTACGCGACTGACCATCAATTATATTTCTATAATATTTCATAATTATTAATGTTAATTATCAATAGCATTCCATGACCTGAATAATATCATAGAACAATAATATTAAACAATGGCTGGACTCATTTGTCAACCTGAATGTAGTCATTAAATGATAGACTGAGGCCCGGTTTTTCAGTCATATTTAACTGCTAGTTAGAGACATTTAACTATCAGTTAAATTGAACAGAGAGTTAACTGAAACTTTTCAGTTTATCAGTTAATGGTTAAACATAACTTAAGGATAAAGTGTTGGTTAAGTTATCTATTACTTTTTCTACTAGTTAAACGTTTAACTGAAGGATTAAAACATAGTTTATATTATATAATATAATATAATATAATAAAAAAATTAGCTACCCCATCATTATATGATTGTATTGTACTACTTAGGTTCAAAATAAATACATTTTATATGAACCTGACCTACATTTTTGTTAATTTTTTTTAAAACTAAATAACTAAGTATAATATAATGAATATTCAGAATATTAACAATTATAATATTATACATTTATTACTCACTTTCCCTATTTTTATTAATACATATTACAGGGTTGCTACTTATTTTTTTTTTTTAACCAAGTGGGAATAATGAGTATTAGTTTTATTTAAGTGATTTTAATCAAAAATGTAATTTTTAATATTTTCACTTGTTATTTATGTTTATTACTTACAAGTTATAAAATAATATTAATAAAAACAATTATTTTAATATTAATAAAAACAATTATTTTAATATTAACAGTGGTATACTGCTATGTGCACATTTCATAGAGGTATTAAGTTGATAGGTCTATTATCTATGGCAAATTTGAATTACTCCAATTAAAATTAAAGCATTTTAATTTTTTTTTTTTTTTTTAGTCTTATTATTGGTAGGTGTTGCTAGTAGGGTGATTTTTTAAGCATGCTCACCCAATGGCTAATTATTATGCTTTAATTATATATATATTCAAATTTTGATTTTTGATATTTTTAAATAAACAGACTAAGACCTTATTTAATGTTATAAAATAGAGTTTGTAGGGAAATCAAAGACATAAGCGAGAAAAAGTGAGCACACTCAAAAATATTGATAAATAGTAAGAGAGTAGCGACCCTTAAATATTATTTATATATTATTTACATTTAGTCAATTTCACAGTAGAAGTGGCAGCCGGGAGGTTTAAAATAAAAACAGACTCTTGAATATCTAGCACTCTTTTTATTTTGTCTCCCCTTGCACTGGATAGAGGTGTATTAGTATTACTTTGTAAGCTCAGTTAGAACATTACATTTTTGTGATTCTTCAATATTTCAAAATTGTCTGTACATTTTCCTAGGGCTGAAAGATATTAATACAAAAATCAAAATAATGATTTCTTTAATTACCATCTCATAGAATGTTTTGATACAGTTTTACTCAAAATAAATGTTTAAAAGCATTGTGAGAAGTAAGCTAATGTTTATTTGGTTTCAATGAGCCTGAAGCGATTTAATACAATTAATTAAAATTATATTTGTTGTAAAAATGTCCATTAAAATAAAACAAGTAAATTAAATTAAATTGTCTTACAATGTTTGTTGATAAATGCTGTAATAATATAGAAATATTTTTATGCAATTAACATAGCTGCATAACTTATACTGTATAATATTATCTTATTATATAATTTATTAAACGAGAGCATATTTTTAAGTTAAAATTAATATACTAATTGAATTCACATACATTTTTTGGCAGTTATTGTAATGATAATAATTAAAAAAAAACAAACTATTTGATGCCTTGAAATACTTGAAATTTTTTTAAAAAAAAAGAAAACTTGATCCATGCCTGTAGGCATTTACTTCTATCCTTATAGTAAAAATATCATTGGCTTATATAATATTCAACAGTTTTTAATTGTGTTAGATAATAAGTGTTATCAGTCGCATTTAAACTTAATGTAAAAAAATGAATAAACAAAATTAATCCCAATAGGGTTCATCAATTGTATAATTGTCAACATCATAGTTGTATTTGATATTCTCATTTCTAGCTTGTTGAGCTTGCACATTGTATGGTTGCATTTCTTCAGCTTGAGCTGTCCTTGGCTTATGAGGGCATGTCTGTAAATGATTAGCCATTTCTTGTTTTTCTAAATAATAGTAATGTCCATAAGGGCATTGAACTTTATCCGGAAAATTCTTTCTGCACTTTAAAATATGATATGGCAACCTGTGACGTCGAAGTTTGTGGTTTGGATCTAATGGACATTGCACTATGTCCAAATAGTAGATACCAAAATCGACAATCTCACATGTGGATGGATCATCATTTCTTGAGTCTTGTGACGAAGACATTTCTTATATAGTTGCCTTTTGGTAAAATAATAAGTCAATTATTAGGTATGAAAGAACAATAGTATAAAATCGTTTTAACCAAATAAACATTTGAGTAAGATAATTAACGACAAAATAACATGTGCATACTCTGTTCGGAATAAGAATAGGCTTCGGCAGTCGAGTTGTACTCATGTGGCTTTGTTCTGTGGCAACTATTGACGCGCCACCGTAGTGGGGATGGCGTCTGAGTAGCCGCCAAAGCCTGTTCTTATACACAGTATAGATTAAAATCAACATAAAATTTAAGAAGTCAATTAACAACTGAGTACACTTTTCAGATTTAAAAATAATTTAGGCCTAATAGGAATTGAATAATATATTAGGTTCAAACTTAAAAACATAATAAAGAAGTTATTTAAAACATTTTTCTATCAAATATTATATTAAACATAGAGCATGCGTTCTAGAGTAGTAGAGTACTGACACTTTGCATCCACCTGCTTGAATTCTTCGATTATAAGGGCTAGTTGTACCGTTTATGAATATGGTTATTCAGAGTTTAATCGGCTGAATTTGCCCGTTTAAATATCTGTTATCAGCTGATTAAGCTTAATCATAGTTTAATCATAAACGGTACAACTGGCCCTAATTTATAAAAGAAACAACATAGCAATAAAATAATGAACAAAAAAAATCATTTATTTTATAAAAAGTTGTTAATAATTTTGAATCTTAAAATTTAGCAATAAGTACCACCAGCGAAATAATGAAATAATAACTTTTTTCGTACAAGCGATATAAAAAAAAAAATATTGAGGAAATTAAACAATGGTTCTGATTATATAGGTAGTTATAATTTTTAATTACTTATGTCAAGAAATGTAACACAATATCAGGTTAACTTATTATATTAATCTGCTAACACAAGTATAATTAAAAGTACCGACCTAAATTAACATAAAATATTAAGTATCATATTATTACTTTATACAATGTTGCAATCAAAATGTGGATCCGATTATCCGAACTCCGTGCGATGCCGGATAAATAATGTAGATTTCAATATACTATTAGTTATCCATTATAGACATTAGCATTTAGCAATAGTTAAAAAAAAGAGACAGTGAACAATACAGCTGAAAAAAAATAGTTAGCTATATTTAGTGGTAAAACTACAAACTACACAGATTTCTATAAAATAAAAATAGTATAGAAGACTGGAAAGGAGCAACAATTAGACGAGCATGACAAAATAGATCTATTTTATATTTTGTCATCATGCTGGCAACGGGCATGTCATTATGGCGTCCGGTGCGCGCGCATCACGGCGGCCTCTGTTATCACGGCATTGTTATCATGTTATCATGGAACCGCCAACAATTTACCGCCGTAAATATAATATTTAAAATTATCAAAAACTCGAAAATACAAAAAAAAATATACAGACCATATCTAGATATTTTATATCCCCCGGGCTGGTACAAAATAACCCATCTGGTATAAAATATTATTATTGTCATTATTACCATTGTCCCCGGAAATGCTTTGGATACAAAATCAATTTCATATATCAAAGAATTGAAAACGTTTTGGCGTCTTTTAAGCATAATACTTATTGTAATTTTTTCCTCAGTTTAATCAACACTATAGTCATATAAAAAAAATATATTTAAAAAGGTGCTCTGCTGTACAGTAAGTTAAGAGTGGGTCACTGGATAATGGATGATGTTAAATTTGAATTCAATTGACCTATAATAAGTACCTATAATACATTATAAATTAATCATATCACAATATCCATTAGGTACTTATAACGCGTTATAGATACATCAACAACAAACCCTGATACTATTATAGATATATAATAGTGTACTTTAGAAGTTTCAAGTACCCACGAATAATATTATACAATCACAACAAAATAACTAAAATAGTTATTCTAGGTTTTTTATTATGTAATTTTGTCCAAAGCTGAACTTTTGTTTATGTATTTTTAGATTTTTTGATAACAGAATTAACTACTTACGTGGAATCTTGTTTTAAATTTTCAGTCCTTAGATATAAAATTTGAACAATTTATAAATTTTTAACTAAAAAATAATTATTCAATTTTAAATTTGATAAATTTTGTCAAAATTCGATCTTTAAATGCTTATAAAAAAAAATTGTGCTTATGTATTTTTAATATTTTTCAACTGATATTGTAACAATATATCAGGAGCCTTGTATTACATTTTTACATTTTTTGGCCCAACAGATAAAACTTAATTGATATTTATAGAAAAAAAAACTAAAAAAACCAAAAAAATTTAAAACTGTAAATGTCCGTAAACAGCTCAAAAAGAGTCAAAATATTTTCAAAATTGTATGGTGCATCAGTGGCGCCGAAGTCCTAAAAATTTAGTCGGGCTAAAAATATTTGAAACGGCCCCAATATTTAAATATTAGCCCCAATGGCGTACATGAAAGGGTGGAGGACCGATGAGGTATTAGTTTTTACCTAAAAATTATTGATGTTCAGTTTTAAAAGAAAATTTAAATCACACTTTTTTGTAATCCCCACCAACTAAGACGGATTAGAGACGATTTTGTTTGTTTCTGAAAACGGCCCCATGCTAAATTTTCAAAAGATCCTCAATATAGGGTTTGGCGCCACTGTGGTGCATAGGAAATGCTAATATAAACATTCAGTGAAATGTTCATTTATCTACAGTTATTCGTTTTTGAATTGCAACAAAATAAGGAAATCACTACATGAGAAATCGAGTGAATATCCAATCTTGTAAAAATTTGAATATCAAACGCTCATAAAATTTAATTTTGCTTTCTTATGGACATTTTTTTTTTTGATAAAGGTAGATAATCTTATAAGGAATCTTGTTCTACATTTTAAATAAATAATATTATGATTTTATTATCACTTTTTATGCCTCAGAATTTTTTTCATACGAATATTTGGTAGTCCACCCGTGTTATGACGTGTTTAAATTAAAATTAAGTAGTAACGGTAAAGAATCGTAATACAAGACGTATTGAAAAAATAGTTATTATGACAAAAGTTTGCATTAAAAATCATAGTATAAGGGTAAGGTGCACCGAATGAGATACTAAAATAAACATGAACATTTATTCTAGTATGATATAATATCACGAGGTTCATAATTTTATATTTATATAATACACTATCCATATACATATTATTTACATTTTTCTATTTCTACTTTCTTTTCTATATATACATCATACATAGCACGTAATGATCGAAAACACCATAGCTAAATATATGTGCTAACTATGATGTGCTGCCTCTGGGGCCTGGGCTGCTGTTTGAATATCGTACGGCCGATGATACCGTGTGTTATGATGTGTTATTTATAGATAGTGTTTATTGTATAAATTATATAACGTAGGTAAGTATAAAAACTGTTGAGAATTTGTCTATGTCAATGTTAGTGGATTGAAGTGTTAATTTGGTATGGAATCCGAAATCAAATGCCCATCTTGTGGCATTAAATTTACACAAAAAAAAGTTTGTATTGTCATGTGCGAAAATTCCATGATGAAAAATTTGTGTCGGATCTTCTACCCGCTAAAGACTGTTTTTGTCAATTTTGTCAATTTTGTGACAAGAAATTCTTAAATAAGAAGTCGTTATATACTAATATACTCACATCACGAAGTATCATCCAGGCAGTGAAAATCCTAACAAATTAAAAACAACCAGGATAATTTGCACATACGAAGCGGGTAGAAAAGAATTGTTTACATTCCCGAATCTGAGACATCATTTGTTTGAAGAACATAAAGTGAAATGAGAGTCCGAAATCATTGAATTTTGTGGCATTGCAGGTAAATCATCACACTAATCTAAATAGGTAGTTAAATAAGTTTAGAATTGTTTTACACGCATTCATTCATTTTTATTTTATTCACTATTTATTTTATTGACAATATTATATACACAGTAAGAAATTTAGTTATAAAAAACGATTATGTGTTAACACATCCTATTATTTTAGTTAGAATTTAGGAAGAATTCAGAAACCTGATTTTTTTATTCAGATTAGGGCAACAGTACCAGTAAATGAACACTTAAGGGGTTTTCAACATTAGAAGGCTTATATATACTTATAATTTAGTGTTAGGGCCTTACTTGCTATATGAAGTTTCTACTAAAGAATGTCTATAAAATAAAAATTTAAATTATGTAAAGTAAATTTAACTTAAGCATGAATTTTAATTAATTATTTGTTTATAAAAACCAGTTTTCCCAGTAAATGAACACATTTTTTCAGTGAATTAACCATCATGTACCTGAAAAATGTGATAGCAAGGTTCTGGATAGGCAAAAACTTAGTAACTCGGTTAAAAGAAAAGCGCAAGAAGATATTTCTACTCGACCTTCAAAGCTCATTAGATCCGAGTTGAAAAACAGGGATATACCTTCAATAAACACTAATGATTTGAAATTAATAAGAAATAACAGCCATCATGCTCGTAAAGTACTATATCCAAAATTACCTAAAAGCATGTAAGAAACACATAATTGTTTAAACACAATGAACATAACTACCAACAAAGGTGAACAATTTTTATACTGTAATAATTTGGTAGATAATATCATTGGTTTTTCAACTGAGACGAATTTGAAAGCTTTGTGTGATGTTACTAAAGTATACATGTACGGGACGTTTAGAAGCTGTGCGAAATATTTCTTACAGCTTTTTACTATTCACTGATTTCGAAATGGATTGTATGTACCATTGGTTTTCTTGGGATTACCTAAAAAATTATTAGAAACGTACACTAAAGCTTTCTAGTATATCGTGAATTATTGCACGTCTCTTCAACTGACTTTTCAACCTACCGACATTTTTGTCGATTTTGAGGTAGCAATTCATACGTCTGTCAAGTGCGTTAGGCCAAATGCTATTATTAGGGGTTGTAAATTTCACTTAGCGCAAAGTTGGTGGTGAAAAATTCAACAGCTTGGGCTATCAAAGGCGTGTAAAAGTTCCAATAATGATATAAGTGACTATCTTAAGTGCGTTTTTGGTTTAACATTTTTAAAACCAGAGGAGGTGTTTGATTGTTTTATTGATGACTATCAAACCAGTAAATACAAGCGTAATCAATTTTGTGATTATGTTCTAAAAACATACATAAAGCAAGATGCATTATTTCCACCTAATATTTGGGCCGAGTTTGCGGCAACCACAAATAGTTGTGAAAGTTATCATGCAAAATTAAATGCTAGTATCAGTGCAGCTCACCCTAACATTTTTGTTTTAATAGAAATATTACTTGGTATCCAGAGTGAAACTTACGTATCACTTCGGAGCTCAGCCACACAACCAATCAAAAAAACTGCAGAAAAAGAAAAATTTTTAAGAGAAAAGATGCTTTCTTTTACTATTGGAGAATTGAATCGGTTAAATGTTGTAAAAGAAGTGTCATTTAAATTTATTCCTTAGCTTATGTTTATTATAATACATATAATATTTTTATTTTTAAAATTAATCTAATTAATAATAATATATGATGCATCAGTGTAAAGTTGTGGGTCGATGAAATGGAATCATTAACAGAGTCCCCAATTTTATGTTGGAGTCGAGGAGCAAGGGATGTTGAAGAAAGAAGATTTCGCTCTGATAATAATGACAGACTTCCAAGGTGAGCAGTTAAAAAAATATGGTATGGAGAAAATTTGTATTGATGGCACTCACGGTACAAATGCATATGATATACAATTGTTCACAATTATGACAGTTGACGAGTTTGGATCAGGTTGTCCGGCTGCTTTTTGCTTCTCTAATTGATCGGACGAGGTTATTTTCAGGCTGTTTTTTGAAAAAATTAAAGCGAAGGTGGGAATTATCAACGCAAAAGAGTTATTGTCAGATGATGCTCCAGCATTTTATATTGATACATTTTTAAAAAATTTTTTTTTGTGTCTGTGTACACGATAAGTGGTCGATATGATGCTTCGATTTTTAACTTTAATATCTTGTTCAATTGGAAAGTGAATATCGTTGGTGCATTGGGGAGGTCAAAATTTAATATTCCCAGTAATTTTCAAAAGCGCCAAGAAAAACAAAAGAAAAATTAAGGAAAAACGGGAATTTTTACGCAAAATCGAATTTGGTTTTTGGTGTAACTTTAAAACAAATGA
>WHPZ01580957.1:0-14056 GCA_016617965.1 Macrosiphum rosae
TAGCCCTGATTATAAGCAACATTGGCTTAAAGATAAGGAGGACATTATACCCGCATTTGTTTTCCTTGTCTTACTAGCGCATAACATGGAATGTATTTTAATGTTTAGAAGAATCCATTTTAGTCTGTTACTTTTAATATCAGAGTGAATTCACATATCATCAAATTTAAAGGTAAGAATATTTAGATATCTAAAAATTTATAATATCTAGGGCACCTAGAAAAGTTATTTTTCGATATTTTAATTTAAAGCAAGTTATAAGCTTTTTAAAAGGTTCAATTTTTTTTTTAAAAATTGGTGTGAACCTAAGAACCACTCATTCATCACGAGGACACCTAAGTGAGTAAGAGAACATAGAATTATATAAAACACAATTTAAATTAATAATTGTGTTTTAAAATAATAATTAAAGTAGTTGCGCTAACTTGGAAGTTAACTTATTAAAAAGTAACAGAAGTTCAGAAGCAATCAATCATTGGTTTAAAAATATGTGCTTACACATTTAGCACGAATCACAAGTGCCGCAGGTGGATACATTGCACTTAACTGAGTTAAGACTTCCATTCGAATGCGACTACCACCATTTTCTTCTTCATATCTTTCTGAATTTTGTATTAAACTTGTACAAACTACAAACATTTCATAGTTAATTATATTATTTAAATATTATTTATATTATTTATTATAAACAGATTAATTTGTGTCCTACCATCATAAAAACAATCTGGAAAATTAGCTACAATCCAACAAATGAAAATTGGACCATGTTTAACATGAAGCAAGACTTCTGCAATATCTTGAACCGTAAGTATAGCTGGTAATTCAGAAAGAGCAATATTTAATACATCACAAACTTCTGGTATGTAGACTGGGTAATCAAATAAATCTGACTGCTTGACATAAAATTCTGAATTTATTGAAGTTTGTACAGTATGCTGCTTTTCACGGTGTTCTTGAATCTTAATATAATATACTATTACCATTTTACATTTGCTTATTATTTTAATTACTATACCTGTGAAGAAATATATAAGATTTCACTCAACACAAGTCTAAGCCGCCGAGTAGAATCACTTCTCTCAAATTCCAGGGACAATGGATTTTGTAACGAATGTATAAGAACGCTGTCAGCTTGCGTACTGCCAAACTTTTGTCTTAAAAAATATACAGTTAAAATTTTAAACAAAATTGTGTTTTGTGTAAATTGACGTTTTAAGTTTACCTTAATATTTGTTCTTTTTTAACATCTATTTCTAACGAGTGAAAATCTATCGACAACAGTGCAACAATGGAATTGACTAGTTCTATTCCCGACAACAGTGTGAGTACATCCTTCTTGCCATCGGCATAATCTGCCATGTTGTCTGCCGATGATATTAAACTCATCCGAACCAGACATGGTAATACTGGACGGATGTCTTTTGCAGACAATTTGCATAGTTCTAGTATATCGACGTTAAGCAGTGCTTGGAACACTTTGGGAGACACGTTTAAATTCACCGTCATGATTGTAACGAGTCAATAACCATGCACATAATGACATAAACCGAATGATTTTATATTTTTCAAGATCAACTTTTGTTGATGCAGTTGCGTATTGAGCATTTCAGACCAGAAAAAAACATTTTCCAAAAAGATTGCCACTTTCGTTATTCACTTATTTACCTCAGGCTTGGTTTTAAAGTATCGTTTCCCATCCTCCGTAGTTCCGTTTGTTCTAACTTCTGTTTATGAACTAAGACTTTATTCCGATAAAATCGATAAATACACCATTTAAGATGGTAAACATAAATCGCATTGATAATAGAATAGGAGCGTGATAACGTGGCCCAAACCACGATTATAAACATAGACGCTCGATACTCGTAACAAGCCTGCTCCACCCTTGCCACAGACTTCTATACTACACCACGATAAAAGAATGTTCTTTTATCATATTGTACTAGCCCTCCGGTATAATAGACGGGGGAGGACCCCCGGACTCCACAATGTAACTTGTAAGTGAGTACCGATTTCGGAGACACAGTCGAATTATTATAAAAGTCGCACTTATAATGAAGGTGATAGGTTGGTAGTCGGAGGTGATTTAGTGATAAGACTTTCTGATAAGGCTTCCTTTGGCGGTCTCCTTTCGAAGGCGGGAAAGTTTGAAAGTCGAGTTTCAGTGTCTAGAAATCTCCCATGGTACTATCCCAATGATACTATCCCCTAGCGTATGTCCGGTGCTTTTTTGTATATGTAAAAAAATGTAAATTCGAAAACCTGCATGTGAGAGTGTGTAGAAAGTCAGTCATCACAAGTCAAGACGAAACCACAATAAGCAATCCACCTGCGGCGGATAGAGTGGTATGTGCCGTCGCATGTCCGGTGCTTTTCCGTAAGCAAAAAGTGTAAAGTCGAAAACCGTGTTGAAGTGTCTAGCAAGTCAGTCATCTCAAGTCAAAATCGTTTAACTTTCAATTTAGCCACCTAGGTAGGCAATCCGATTTCGTCGGATCGCGGACAATGTGCTACAGCAAATCTGGTAGGCCCGACGTCGAGAAGCTATAAGTGAAACAATATCACACAACATATGAAATAATTTACGAAAAATACAAACTATATACAATATACATACAAACAAATATAATATGTATGTATTTATTGTATGATATATAACAATGAACATTTTGAGAAATGTGCAATTGTAATTCCTAAAAAAAAATAACATATAGATACATAATATATTAACCTTAACCAATTTACAATACATATAAACATGTACCTGTAGTGTATATATATTGCTATACTGCGGCGAATTGCAGACCCGACGCGACGTCTAGCGGCTATAAGTGAAGAGAAAAAATAGTATTTTCCAAAAACCCAATCACACAACATTCGAAATAATTTACGAAAAATAAAACAAATATAATATGTATTTATTGTATGATATAATGTAACAATGACGTTTTAGAAAAAATAATATGTGTTAAATTCCTAATAATTTAAATAACATATAGGTACATAATATAATATGTACTATGTCGCCAACCTCCTCCGAAACTGAATTAAACTATTTTTCATACCCATAGGTCCAACCCATGTGCTCAGCGGGAATTTTAAGATTTAAGATGGAAATTTTTATTTATAAATGGTTGCTACAGCTTTTAAAGGTATAATAATAATAATTATTGGTTGCCATTGGTTAATCATCGTTAGTTAAATTGTTATTATTATTAATGACGTATTAGTATTAATATTTTATTTCTATATTGGTTAACCAAGCATTCATCAAATCGGATTGTCGCATATTGTCTACCACTTATAGCCGCTCATGGCGGTGTCCGAAATCCACCACAGATGGATTTTATACTTGATGTACCGTTGCAAATTGTACCAGGGTGGCTGAATTGCAGTTACTGTTGAGAGTTACATCAAAAAGGATTTGAACAATCACAATTTTTCAATTTTGTTATTTTTTAAGGGCAACGAAGTGCAAGGGATCAGCTAGTGTATATCTATTAATTATAATATTATATAGTTTTAATATTATGTACTCTTTCTTACAATGTCCGGTAAAGTGTCGGTTAACGCTAACCGACTGATAACAGATTTTATTACCGGCAGAATTCGGCCGGTTAAGGGTCGGTTAATTTTAACCGGACATTATAAGAACGGATTGTGCAACTATATTGAACTACATTAAACATTTGCTGACTAACTCCTATTAATGAATATTTATAAGTCGCGCTATAAGGAATCGACGGGTACCGGCTAGCGGGCTCGGGAAACGGAGCGGTGCTTCATTTTTTACGCCACTGTTTCACTATTGTTCTATGATAGTATAGGACTTTTTTTTTTTTTTTACACCACTACATGGGAGCCGCACGTTTATCACATTACTTGGCCCCCATGCAGTATTGTTTATTTATAGTATATATCATATGATTTCGGCTCGCATGGATCGCAGCTTGTACATGCGTATGTACATTCCGCGAGCTCCATGATGCCTTACAAAATTTTACATTAACATGGCTGAATAGGACGGCCGAGGCAAGCCCCAGACCGTCTCTTTACATATTATTTGATTGATTTAGTATTTGGTGTCTTCTCGGACTGGTCAAACAAGCCATCCTAGACTCGTCCCCGCGCCTTTTCTTGAGCCGGCCTAAGCTCGCCGCTCTCGAGTCTCGTTCTGTGAGTCAGTCGGCAACGGCGTCTGCCACCTGGCGCGCTCTTTCTTCAACTTCCTTGAGAGTCAGAATCTCTTCTACCATTTTGTAGAAGAGTCTGACAGTATCTTCTGCCTCATTGAGGACCGTCACCTTATCTGTCTGGTCCATCGGGACTTAGGAGGTCCATTTAGAGGGCCACACAGGATGTTCTCGCTGTCGGTGGCCTCGGGAGGGTGGCCCAGGCGAGCGCGTAGCTCATCTCGTAGGCTGGCCCAGTTCGGGCAGTGGAAGATTGTGTGTTCCGCTGTGTATGAGCCACACTGGCAGTGCATGCAGCGAAGGCTAGAAGCCCTGCCCATGCGGCGCAGATACCACTGAAAGGGTAATCGGAATAAAAATCCCCCGGAAAAAAAATCCCCGACCCTAGGAAAAAAAATCCCCAGCTACAATATTCCTCACAATCACATGCAAATGGTTGAAAAAATATATTTTGAACGATAATTAGTATCTACTATCTATAATTAATATTTAGGTTGTGAGTAATATTGTAGTCTGGGGATTTTTTTTCCTAGGGTCGGGGATTTTTTTTCCGGGGTTGTTCGTCGGGGTTTTTTTTTCCGGGGGATTTTTATTCCGGGATTCACTGAAAGCACCCGTGTCCGGTTAGAGCCTGCGTCATGTGGTATGACCAAGGGATCCTAGGGGTCGTCCTATTCTCCAATCTTACGATGTTCAGAATGTGATGACGGGTCCATGACGCCTTGCTGGTTTCTGCCCATTTCCTTTGCCAATCAGCGATTGTGACCATCCTCTCCTCCTTCTTAATATTGGATCTCGAAAGTGGGGGATCGCCCGGTGCAGGGTCTTCAGCCTGCCTGGCTTTTATCCTAGACCTTTCTTCTGCTAGGAGATCCACTGGAGGCATGCTGACTAGCACAAAGGCAGCCTCGTCTGAAACCGTCCTGTAGGCTCTTATGGCCCTAAGGGCGGCAACTCTCTGAGGTCGCCTTAGGATCCTTCTTGATTTGGCCGTGGAGCTTGCCGCCGCGGACCATATTTGAGCGGCGTATGATAGTATAGGACTACAAGAAAGGACTACACTAAATAAGGAACTCCTATTCAATTTACATTGTAATTAAGTGAAGCTCAGCTGTGAACGGCCGCCATTTTGTCGGTTGGAAAAACATTTCATTTTTTATACAAAATGTGTTATGAATAATATTTTTTTTTAATGGTCAAATAAAATAGTAAATGTAAAATTACTTTTATAAAATATTGACCGGAGTTAGCTATTATTATTATAATTATTTCGTAAGTATTTGGTTTGAGTTGTTGTTTGGATTAAATTGTTTTGAAATAAGATTGTAGGTAGAACAGCTTTTCTTAAAGTAAAAGGAATGTGAAAAGATTTATCTGTATTAATTTTTATTCTCCATTTGATGGACCATTTTGAAATATTATCGGGATGTATTTGAAGGTTTTGGTACGCTGTTGTGGAATCGAAATGGGATGAGAGAATTGCCGTGTTGTCGGATTAAGTAGCTATCAGTGTATTTTCGGAGTTGGGAATGTCAGCTGTGTAAATTTTGTAGAGGTCTGGTGATAAATCACTTCCTTGAGGAACTCCTGCTTCGATTTGGAATTGTAATGAGAGGGAGTCTCATTGACGGACGAGAAATGAGCAGTTTTGTAGATATGATTTGGTCAACAAGTAGAGTGGAGTCGGGAGGAACATTTTTAGCTTAAAGAGTAATCCGGTGTGCCAGACTTGATCCAACGGTTGTGATAAGTCTAAAAATACTCCCGGGCAGAAGTTTATGTTTTCAAACGACGAGGCTATTTTGTCGACAATTCAGTGGATCTGGTGGGTTGTGGAGTGGTTTGCTCTGAAACCAAATTTTGTATTTGGTATAATTTTAAGGGACTTAAGAATGGGTCTGATTCGTTTTAGCATCACTTTTTCAAATAATTTCCCTCCCTACTACTGGTAATTTTCCTCCACCAACTTTGACCTAAATGAAACCTGCATCCTTTCATTTGAATTAACGGCCACACGATTAATAATGATGAGTGGATTGCTTTTTCAAAATCGGCAAATATTATTTTAGGTGAAAAATTGATATTATTTTTGAGAAATTCAGATTTGAGATGTGAAAATGCTTTTGTATAAGTATCTATATTTTTATTAGGAAGTAAAAAAATACTAGTGGTATATAATTATTATTTTTCAAGGTATGGATTGTAAAAATTTGTGTAAACAATTTTGGACAACTTTTAAAAGTTCCATCCACAAAATGAATCAACTTCACTTAAAAATTTTAAATGGTGTATATTATTACGAATTAAGGTTAAATCATAAGTTCTTATAGTGTTGGAATGTCTTTTGATAAAGCTCCATGAATCAGTTTTGATGGTTTATCATATAGTTCTTCTACAGCCTTTCGCTTTAAATTATTACTCAACTGTTGTCTATCAAATAGTTCGGCAGAATCTTTAATATGATTAGTATGATCAATTGCACTTTCTATAATCTCATTTTCATTATTTAGTTTAATGTATCACTTACACATCTTTTTACAGCATCTCCAACGTTGAATATCAGTCTTTAATGTTTTATGTTAACGAAATTTCACAAACGTACAACGTTTCAACAACACGATGAAAACCAAACTAAAATTATTATATGCTTTAAAGTACGTTCATCATACATGTAATCGCTTAAACAAAACCGGACGCAATTCATGTAGTAGATTAGATAAGGCCGGACGCAATTCGTGTACTCGCTTATCAAATTTTTTTATTTTGGGATGCAATTCGTGTGTAGCCGGATTAGGAGTATAAGATGGGGTACAAAGGTAAATCGCTTCCACGTAGTGTACCCCGGGCAACGTTTTAAACGGCTAAAAATTTACCAAAACCGACTGCTGTACTGTCTTCTATGACCTCACAGCATTTATGAGCAACAACACCAACATTAATACTAACAACACGCAAAACAGCCCTTTTCAGGGCTCTTTGACCCGAGATATTGGCCCTCAGCTAATTATCTTCCAACTGAATGTCGAAGGCTTAAGCAGAGACAAGAGTAGCTATTTAGCTAGATTATTACCAGAACTTAAAGCTGATGTAGTTTTACTACAGGAGACCCAAGTTCCAGATGAAGAACAAATGCATTGCCAAAGGAACATCGATGGTTATAAAATCATCTCTGCCACTTATCACAAGCAATACGGAACCGCTACTTATGTGCGTAATGATATCTCTAACTCAAACTCGAGTCACATACATACAACAATGGCTGGGCTTGTCTCTGTTATAACTTCTAATGTGGCTAATATAACCATACTTAACATCTATAAGCCCCCAAATGAAAAATGGCCCCTGCTAACTCTTCCTTCAGTCCAACACCCCTCAGTACTCGCTGGCGATTTCAATAGCCACCATACCAGTTGGGGGTATGATGAAAACAACGAAAACGGGCAAGCTTTAAGCGAATGGATTGAAACTGAAAACATGCAACTGATATTCAGCGGAAAAGATAGACATACTTTTCACTCAGGAAGATGGAATCGAGGGTATAACCTGGACCTCTGTATTGTCTCTAAAGATCATAATGGTGTATCACTCCAAGCCCAACGATCTGTCCTAAATAATTTCCCAAAAAGCCAACATAGACCGGTACGCATACAAATCGGTATTCAGATTCCACTAGTAAAAACATTACCTAAACCGAGATGGAACTTACTGGACTGCCTTCTCAAAATCTCTAGACGATAACATCAGGTGGATCGATCCGTTAGTGAACAACTATGAACGCTTCATTGGCATGGTCAAGGGAACTGCAAAACGCTATATCCCTCGGGGCTTCAGACATAAATATATTCCTTGCTGGAATGAGGAAAGCGACAGACTGTATACAGAATATCAAAAGAATGGCCAAGCAGAAATTGCGGACAAACTCTTAGGATCGCTAGCTTAAGGACGCAAGGACCGTTGGATTGAAACCGTAGAACATATATATTTCAAACACTCTAGCCGGGAAGCCTGGAACGTACTACGCAGACTAGATCCCAGCCAGAATCGAGATGACGGTGAACCTGGAATAAAACCTAATGCATTTGCGAATCGACTGATAGAAACGCTAAGAGCCAAAATCGACAAAGATATATCTAGGAAATTGACTATGGACCTCAAAGTAAAGAAAACTCATGCAGTGGAAAAATCGAAGTGGGCTGACAAATTTACTCGCGAGGAAGTACAACTAGCATTAAAACGTGTAAAACTTAGGAAAGCAGCTGGACTCGATGAAATGTACCCGGAGTTTATAAAATATAGCGGACCCAAGACAATTAAATTGTTTTCTCTCTACTTCTCCGATGTCCTCCATACGGGAAAACTACCGAAACTCTTTAAACAAACAAACATTTTAGCAGTCTTAAAGCCAGGAAAACCAAAAAATGATGTAAGCAGCTATAGACCGATATCTCTATTAAGCGTATGCTACAAATTACTGGAAAGATTAATCTACAACCGCATTGCTAGCACCATTGATGACACTATTCCACTTGAACAGGCTGGGTTCCGTCCTAATAGGAGTTGCTGTGACCAGGTAATGGCACTTACTACCCATATAGAAAATGGGTATGATAGGAATGTTAAAACAGCAGTGGCATTCATAGACCTATCATCTGCCTATGACACTGTCTGGAGGAAAAGGCTCTTATCAAAATTCCTGAATGTCCCATGCAAAACATTATTAAAACTTCTCAATAATATGCTTAGTAACAGATTTTTTACTGTTTTTATCCGAGAGGAAAAAAGTAAAATAAAGATGCTAAATAATGGCCTCCCTCAAGGTTCTGTCTTGGCACCTCTTCTCTTTAACCTATATATCAAGGACCTACCAGCGACAACTGCAAGAAAATTTATATATGCTGATGGCCTAGCACTAGCGTGCCAGAGTAAAGAATTCGAAGACCTAGAAAACATCCTGTCTGAAGACCTTGATACATTACATACGTTCTACAATTAATGGAGACTCAAACCCAAACCATCAAAAACGGAAGTCATCCTCTTCCATCTAAATAACAGAAGAGCAAATCAGGAGATACAGGTGCAGTTTGGAGATCAGCTAGTGAAAAACAACCACTACCCTAAGTACCTGGGTGTGGTATTAGACAGAACGCTCACTTTCAAGAACCATCTAGTCAAACTTTCAGCGAAAATAAAGACCCGTAATAGTATAATTGCCAAATTGAGCGGTACATCCTGGGGAGCTGATGCAAATAACTTACGAATCAGCGCGCTAGCACTAGTATATTCAGCTGCAGAATACTGTGCCCCAGTATGGATAAATAGTGCACATACCAATAAACTTGATACACATTTTATTTTATATTTTTTTTATTTCATTATTATTATTTGTACCCTTATTCATATAGGAGTATAAGATGAGTTAGAAATTGATGCTTTTATTGAGTTGACAAAGTCGTGGGACGCTGTTTCGATTTCGCTGGTGTTATTTAAGGAGATTTTTAAGTTTGTGTTGTTTTCTAAAATGGCGGTGAATTTTTCCCAATTGACAGGACCCTTCGTTAGGGAAGGTCGAGGAGGTTTGCAGTTTAACGAGCCGTTTATTTCAAGAATGACCGGAGTATGGTAAGTATACGCAGCTTGATAAAGTTGTCAATATCGATGGCAAAAATAGGCGGTGCTGGGATTGATTGAACTTCATCAGTTACAGTATTGTATGACGTTGATTGAGTTGAATCTGATTGATTTGAAGTGAGTTCGGAAGTTATGATAGCAGGTGAGATAGAAGCAAACCTATTTTCAGAAACAAACTGGACCTGTTGTTTTTTTCTTAAAGTTTTCGGTGAGGTGGAACTTGACGAAAGAAGTAACGCAAGTTTTAACTTGGATGGTTTTTCATTTTTTAAATGTACTTGAAATTCGGAATCGTCATTTTGTTCTAAATCCATGTCAGATTCATTTCCAAATACATCACTCTCTGTATACGGTTCATATTTGAGGATTGTTTGATAACGAGTTCGGCTTCACGGCCATATAGATCTATATGGCCGTGTTCGGCTTAGTGTCCTGTGCAGAATAGTGAATAATGATCGACCACCGGCGGCTGGGTCTGGGAGATCGGGGTGTGTTTTGTCGATAAGTGTAATTGGGGGATTATCGAATGTATGGGAACAAAGATTATGTAACAACTAACAATAGAATTACAATAAGGTAATTATATTTAACAATTTTTCCCGTTTTTAAAATTGGATAATGATTAGGTGTGAGGAGTAGAAAACAGAGTAAGTAGAATTTTCACAACGGTTAAAACAGTACTACGCATAAGGCTGTAGTATAAGTAGAAACCGTTGAATTGAATAAAAATACTGAGTAACCTTTACGCACATGTGCTACAGACGACAGACGTCGTTGAACTAATATTATTATGATTTGAGGAATAAAATTCAAAATTTTTCATTGCATAATGACTTCTATGTTTTAAATTATTTGTATGCGTGTATTTAAATACTTTCTTTTTATCAAATACAATTATTAATATTATTAAATATTGTCATATTTAAATTTGCTATTACAAAAAAAGTATATGAAAAATGTAAGAGTTAATTCTCTAAATTATTATACATAATGCTTCCAAAGTGTTACAATTAACAAATAATAATTATTAATTAATATATTGATTTTAAATACAATTCATAGTATGTTGATATTGAGTTGAATACTAGTATTCATATTACCTATGTGTTACCAAAATTCATATATTTTGAATACCATTTTATATAATATATTATAAAATCAATGCTATTACCCATATATTATTATATATTAACCGAGATCCTGGGGATAAAAACATATCTATATTCTAAATGGTTGATAGATTTATATGGTCATCCTAGATCAGTGCTTATTTTCTTTAGACTTAAAGCGTTTATAGAAAAAGTTTAAATACATACATTTTAATACTATTATTAATATTTTTCAAAAGTATATTAAAACATTAATTTACTATACATTTTAATAATTTATCTGTGTGAAATAGTGCATTCAATTTTAGTATTTACATAATTTAGAAAAAAAAATTCTAAAATTCAAAATTCAGCATCAGCGTTATTGCAAATTTGTTTTACAGTTGATTCAGTCATATTAGAAAAATCTAGAGCAGATTTTAAATCTAAATTTTCAGTTTGAAGAAGTTTGCTCAAGATGCAGCACCTTTTGTAAATACTTTTACTAATATCAATAAGTCTACTTGAAACCTTAATTGATGGATGGAGGAACTAATTTGGTTAGCTAAAGCAGAAGTCTCTATATCTTTCCAAGTAGATATTTCATTAAGTGCATCCCTAACATTTTTAATTTTTTCAATTTTAATTTATGTAATTCATTCTGAATTGATATTTTAAGTACATTTGCCTTTTAGGATTGCCAAAAAGTTACATACAACCAGGGTTGGACAGTATCAAAGATATAATGGTATCTTGTATTTTGTATCGTGATACATCATTTTGAAGTATCAAGTATCATGATACATTTTATACTAGTAGCATGTATCTTTTTTGCTAAAAGATACAAGACACTATTATTAGTAATTTGTATTGAATAACAGTACCAAGAAAATTGAATTCGCAAAAAAAAGACGCAACCAACAACGGGTTAAATAGGTGAACATATACTTTGAGCAGTCCAAATACTCCAAAAAGGCCACCAAGTAGAGCCCTACTTAGGAATTTTGGAATGAGGGGCTTATTTTTTTGTGGGGCCCCTTAATTTAAATCATTAATTAAGTTTTTTTTTATATTCAACTTATTTTTTAAGACCAAGTAAATTTACTATAAGTAATTCTTTATTGATATAAATATATCGTGTATGACTGTATTAGACTAATATATGGGAGCCCTAGTTATGCCGTTGTCTGGGGTTGCAGCCCCCCTAGCCCTCTACTAAGTAAGGCTCTGTCACTGAGAAGGAAGGTTATTTATATACTTTTTTTTTTTTTAACACAAGTATAAATAGAAAAAGATTCTTATTTTAAATAAAAGTATTTAATTGTATTCATATTCTAATACTAATGTTATAGTTCATACAAAAAAATTTGGTTGAGTTTTTATTACCTAATTCATTCTTTCATCTCTGCATCAGCCTCTTCATTTTCCTCATCAATTGATCTGATGTAAAGAACGTTATTACACCTGAAATTGAAAACATTTGTTTATTTGTAGTTTGTAAAATATACGGAACAAATCTAGTTTAGCGGCTCCTCGAAATTTCGATTTTTTTTTTTTGAAACCCATGTAATTTGACGAGTTTAGAACGATGGCGCAAAAATAAATTTTCGGAAATGATTAGTTTTGAAGTTATAGACTTGCGAAATTCGCGATTTTCGGTGTTTTACTCATGCGCGCAACGCTCTATTTTAACGCTATTATAATGAATTTTTAAACTATTTTTTTCGGAAGAATATGTAATTCGACGAGTTTAGGACGATGGTGCAAAAATAAATTTTCGGAAATGATTAGTTTTGAAGTTATAAACTTGTGAAGTTCGCGATTTTCGGTGTTTTACTCATGTGCGCAAAGCTTTATGTTTTAACGTTCTTATAACGAATTTTTAAACTATTTTTTTCGGTTAAACGCTCTTATAATGTGGGCAGTGATTGCACAGCTAACTCGTCACTCCGCTCAGAAAATCGAAAATATCTCCAGACTATATGCAACACCACCTTAAGTAGGTTACAGGGTAAGTTATGTCGTAGTATATGGGCAGTGATTACGCTGTTAGCGGCACTATGTCTCCGAAAAAAATAATTTCAAAATTCGTTTTAAGAGCACTAAAATAGAGAGTTGCGCGCATGAGTAAAACACCGAAAATATTAACTAGATTTACACCAAATATACTTAGGTAGGTAGGCACATTATGAATAGCTCTTTTAGAATTGTTATATTCTAAGTGTAAGGTAGAACAATTAATATTTTAATTAGTTTGGAAAAAGCATAATAATATTATTTTGAGAACGACTTACCTAATCATAATTTCACCCAATAGAGCTGCTTCACTACCTTCCACAAATTCTGTAGCACTAGCTAGTTGTATGTTCATATAATTGTCAGTGGACACCAAAAATCCTTTATATTCATGACCCCATTTAAGCTTAACGATTATGGTTTTACCCATAAGACCATTAAGGTATGGTTTTGGATTTACTGGCATAGTAGCCATGATTATGTATGTTATTTGATAGTTCTGTGAAAATGTTTGTGATTAAAATAAAACAATTCAAATTCAAATGCAGTAAAATGTCTATACAGTATTTTAAAAATATAAGTGTTTTTCAAGGACCTAAGGAAATGACTGTTTAATAAAAATATTAATACCTTTTACAATATTAGTAGTGGTTATTTTCACGTCCAACGTAAAACTACAGAATATTTGAAATCAGAATGGACACCTTGGCTGCCTGAAAAACATTCCGCCATATTGAATGCAAGCTCCAAGTTGACCACAAACTCAATATTAATGTTTTTTAAATTTTATGTTGTTTATAGTGACACTGTTGTAACGATGTTTTCATCACGATTAAAGATATACTGGTTACCCAACGGCCTATGCTTTGCACAGGCAGAAAACGGCTACGAAACCGCGATATGTTATGGACTGTCTACTAGCGCCATCTAGGTGATTAACTTAAGAACTACTTGTTATTGTAAAATCACGAAATATTCAAAAGGACAAAAAGATTTTAATTAGTAATAATTAATTATTAATTAGTTAATATGGCTAATACCACAGAAAAAACCTGTAAAACCTATTAAAACAAAAGACAATATATGCAGTAAATAATATTAATGATTAATTATAAATATTTAATAGCTAAA
>WHPZ01580959.1:4622-22316 GCA_016617965.1 Macrosiphum rosae
AGAGGTGGTGTATGAGGCGCTGGAGGAATTAAGCATTGATGCAGATAACCCTAGGAGAGAGGTCTGACAACACAGCCTGGCGTAATTTTACCCGTGATCTGCGCCAGCGACGCGCTGATGTTCGGCCACCTGAGCCGCTATCACTGAGCGAATGGGCTAACAAATACGCAGTATTGTCGAAAGAGACCAGCGCCCAAACCGGACGCTTTCGTTCCTTCGCTTATCAGGATGGCATGATGGATGCCATCACTGATCCGTCTGTTACGCAAGTGTCGGTAATGAAGTCGGCACGTGTCGGGTATACCAAAATCCTTGACCATGTAGTTGGCTATTATCTGGCGCATGACCCGTCGCCGATCCTGATCGTTCAGCCGCGTATCGAGGATGCCGAGGATTACAGTAAGACCGAGATCGCGCCGATGCTGCGTGATACTCCGGTGTTGGCGGAGATTTGCGGTGACCCTAAGGCCAAGGACAGTAATCAAACTATCCTCAAGAAGACGTTTGCCAACGGTGCCAACCTGACGCTGGTGGGGGCAAATAGCCCTGGGGGTTTCCGCCGTATTACCTGCCGCATCATTCTGTTTGATGAGGTTGATGGTTATCCGGCTGGCGGTGCCGGCGTGGAGGGCGATCAGATTGCGCTGGGTATCAAACGCTCAGAAACATTCTGGAACCCCAAGATTGCCCTGGGCTCAACGCCGATAGTCAAAGGGACTAGCCGCATTGAAAAGGCGTATGAGGAAAGCGATCAGCGCCGCTATTACGTGCCATGCCCGCATTGTGGTGAGCATCAGGTATTGGAATGGGGCGGGCCAGAGACCCCTTATGGCATCAAATGGGACAAGGATGAGCATGGAGAGGGAATACCTGAAACGGCTTATTACGTTTGCCGCCACAATGGTTGCGTGATCCACCATAACGAGAAAGCGTCGATGGTAAAGCGTGGTGAATGGCGGGCAAGCAAACCGTTTAAAGGTCATGCCGGCTTCCACATCTGGGCGGGGTACATTCTGTTCCCCAATGCCGCATGGAAATACCTGGTTGCCGAATGGCTGCGGGTTAAAAATGATCCACTCATGCGTCAGACGTTTATTAACCTTGTGCTGGGCGAACCCTACGAAGATCGGGGTGAAAAAGCACTAAGCGAAAAACGTTTGCTAGAACGTTGTGAGGTCTGGTCTGCCGAAGTGCCTGATGGCGTGGCCGTGCTGACTGCGGGGATTGATACACAGGATGACCGCTTTGAAATTGAGGTCACTGGCTGGGGGCGTAATGAGGAAAGCTGGTCCGTTGCCTTTGACGTGGAGGAAAGCTGGTCCGTTGCCTTTGACGTGATCGAGTGTGATCTGGAAACCAATGAGCCATGGCAGCGCCTGGATGCTTATCTAAAACAGATTTGGCGGCGTGCTGACGGACGGGGTTTTACCATCATGGCGGCTTGCATGGACTCTGGTGGTCACCACACGCAGAAAGTTTACGAGTTTGCCAAAGAACGACTTGGTCGCCGTATTTGGGCCATCAAAGGTGAATCGGCACGGGGTGGTAAGCGTTCGCCAGTTTGGCCAACGAAAAAGCCCTCATCTCGGTCAAAGGCCAGTTTCAAACCAATCATCATCGGTGTGAATGCGGCAAAAGACACCATTCGCGGGCGTCTGCATATCGAGCCGCCTGCACCGGGCGAGGCTTCCGCCAGTTACATGCACTTTCCAGCAGATCGTGACCTGAACTATTTCAGCCAATTGTTGGCAGAGCGTTCAGTGCTAAAAGTGTCTGGTGGCCAGCGTTACCGCGTGTGGGAACAATTGCCTGGACGCGCTAACGAAGCCCTGGACTGTCGGGTGTATAGCTATGCAGCGTTGTGCGGGTTGTTTTATCTCGGGATGAAACTGAATAAATTGGCAGACAATATTTCAGCGAATCCTGAACGTCTAATACCAGCGCCGCAGCAACCGGAAGAAAAACCAAACCTTCGTCTGCCCGGCGTCATTATTGAAGAGCCAGAAAAGCCGAAGCGGAAGCGCCTGTCACAACTTTTGCCCTCTTGAGGATCACTATGTTTAACCGTAACACTAGCCTGCTGGCCGGTGCGATGACGCCTGAGCAATTGCAGGCTGCATTGGCAAAGGCGCAGCAAGCCTATATTGACCTTGCTGCCGGGGCTCGCGGCGTGTCGTTTTCGTATACGCAGGGTGATGGAACACGTTCTGTTTCTTACCAGCAATCCTCACTGGCTGATTTGATGGCGCTGATCCAGTTGCTACAGGCTCAGTTAGGTATTGTTCCCCGTCCACGCAAGCCGATGAGGTTTAGATTCTGATGAGCGACATCAAGATTTTAGGCCCAAACGGACAACCGTTACCGCCGATGCGGTCAAAAGCATCCATGCTGGTGGGCGGTAGCCGTGTGCCCTACGATGCGGCGGATTCGTTCAGCGACCAGTTGGCCAACTGGCAGCCTGCGCTATGGTCGCCAGACAATGAGATTAACATCTACCGTGATCGCATTGTTTCCCGTGTGCGCGATCTTGCGCGCAATGATGGCTGGGCCAGTGGCAGTATTACCCGCGTGCTGGATAACGCCGTCGGCGCCAACTTTCGCCCCATCCTCAAGCCTGACTATCGCATGTTGGCATTGATGACCGGCAATAAAGCTTTCGACGCCACCTGTGCCGATGAATACGGCAAGGTGGTTGAGGCTCACTGGCGGTCATGGGCTAATGATCCGGGACGTTTTTGCGATGTAGAGCGAAAACAGACGGTGTCGCAAATGTTGCGACTGGGTTTTCGTCATAAATTGATTGATGGCGATGCGCTTGCTGTTCTGCAATATCGTCCAGATCGACTAGGCCGCGGGCGAGGGCGCTATGCCACTACGGTGCAGATTGTAGACCCGGATCGCCTGAGCAACCCGCAACAAAATTTTGATATGCCTAACATCCGCGGCGGTGTCGAAATTGATGATGATGGCGCTCCTGTGGCCTACCACATCCACGAAGCGCATATCGGCGACTGGTGGAGCGGTGCCAAAACGATGACCTGGCGGCGTATCCCGCGGGAAACTGACTGGGGCCGACCGCATGTGGTGCATGATTACGACCATGAGCGTGGTGCCCAGCATCGGGGGAGCGGGATATTAACACCGGTCGTACAGCGACTGAAGATGCTCATCAAGTACGATCAGACAGAGTTGGAAGCAGCAATACTGAACGCGGTATTCGGCGCTCATGTTTCCTCACCGTATGATCCGAAGATGGTGGAAGCAGCGATGGGGGAAAACTTCGACGATACCAGTATTGGGGCTTATCAAGACGGACGCATTGAATTCCATAATGAACGGCGCATATCGCTACAAAATGGGTCAAGAATGCCTATTTTGTACCCTGGTGAAAAAATAGAAACGGTTCGCGCCCGCACAGTAATTTTGAGGTGTTTGAGAGCGCTGCATTGCGCAACATCGCCGCTGCTACCGGGCTGTCTACCCAGCAGGTAACACAAGACTGGTCTGACGTTAACTACAGCTCTGCACGTTCTGCGATGTTGGAGGCGTGGAAAACGTTGACCCGCCGGCGCGATGATTTTTCTGTGGGGTTCGCCCAGCCGATCCTGTCCGCTTTTATTGAAGAAATCCACGATACGGAAGACTTACCGCTACCTAGTGGTGCGCCGCATTTTCTGGATGCCAGGGCTGCGTATTGCCGTGCACGCTGGATGGGGCCTGGACGTGGCTGGGTGGATCCGGTGGCCGAGAAAAAAGGTGCCATTCTCGGTATGGATGCCGGACTTTCAACATTGGAAATGGAAGCGGCGGAAAATGCCGGCGAAGATTGGGAAGAAATGCTGGATCAGCGTGCGCGCGAGATTGACGCGTTTAAAGAACGTGGGCTTCCGTTGCCAACTTGGGCACAGGCTGAAATCCTGGCACCTGAAACAATTAAAGATCCGGAGGCAGAGTGAATTTACCGCATCTGGCGCAGCGGCTGTTTAACACGCCGCTGGCGCTGCACCCGCATAAAGCCGAAGTCGTCATGGCTGCCATGATGGAACGGTTCGGGATAACCCGCATCAATACCCTGGCCTCTGATTGGTTGGGAGAAGACGACAGTTTTAGCCGTAAAGCACGCAAGCAGGATGCGGGTTATGACGTGGTTGGTGGTATTGCCGTTATACCCGTTCAGGGGACGTTGGTTCAGAAACTGGGCTCATTGCGCCCCTACAGCGGCATGACCGGGTACGACGGAATTCGCCAATCATTCCTTACGGCAATGAATGATCCGGAGGTGGCCGGTATCTGTCTGGATATCGATTCTCCAGGGGGAGAGGTTGCAGGGTGTTTTGACCTTGTTGACGAGATTTATCACACTCGCGGCTCTAAACCGATCCACTCCATTCTGACCGAAAATGCCTATTCTGCCGCATACGCCATTGCCAGTGCCGCAGATCGCATTCACGTTCCGCGCACTGGCGGTGTTGGATCAATTGGTGTCATCGTTATTCACTGTGACTGGTCACAGCGAATTAAGGAAGACGGCCTTGCAGTGTCCATCATTACTTATGGCAACCGCAAGGCTGAAAGCAATCCTTACGTCAAACTGTCCGATCAGGCACGTGCCGCGATCCAGGATGATGTGGATACGATGGGTAGGCTTTTTGTCAGCACTGTAGCCCGAAATCGGGGGATCTCTGAAAAAACTATCCGTAATACCCAGGCTGCCTGTTTCCTGGCGGCTGATGGCGTACAACTGGTGCTGGCTGACGCAGTCATGACCCCTGACGCCGCATTCCGAAAATTATTCACCGAAGCAGGAGTTTAACGTATGTCTTACTCAAAGTTTGCCCACCTGATGGGTTTTAAGAAAAAAGCCTCTGAAGATGAGGACGACGACAAAGAAAAAGGTAAAAAGGCGAAATCCCGCCGCGCAGAAGAGGAGCGCGATGACGAGGAGGACGCCGAAGAGGAGGATGATCGTGAAGACATGGAAGACGATGATGACAGCGATCCTGATGCTGAAGAGGACGACGACAAAGAAAAGGGCAAAAAGGCGAAGTCTCATCGGGCGGAAGAAGACGAAAACCGCGATGTGAAAAAAGGTCGCCGGGCTGAGCGTAAACGTTGTGCAGCCATTTTTGGCAGTAAGCACGCCGCCGGCCGTCCTGATATGGCGGCGCACTTGGCGTTCAATACCCGCATGAGCGCGAGTGAAGCCATTGGCACGCTGGCAACGATGGGGGCTGTTGCTCCGGTGAAAACAGCGCGTGTTTCGCTGGATTCGCGTATGCAATCTGAACAGGTACGCCTGGGCCCGGATGGCAGCAAGCCCGACACGGGGAAAAATGCGCTGGTAAGTAAGATGACCGGCCTCTATGACTCTGCACGAGGTAATAAGTAATGGACCAGTTTGGACAAAATCAATTTGCACCTGGCATGAAAAGTTCGCTGTTCGTACCCGATCAGCTGGTTTCCGGCCCGTTACAACTGGTCACTGACTCTGTCACAATCGGTGTTTCAGGGGCGCTTAAACGTGGGACGGTACTCGGCATGATCACCGCGACCGGCGCGTATATCCCGAGCAAAAAAGATGCGACTGACGGCAGTGAAAAGCCGTCCGCCATTTTGGTCGATAACGTAGACACCACGACCACAGCACAAACTGGCGGTGTGTATCTGATGGGCGAGTTTAATCAGCACCGTTTGATCTTCGATAAGACCTGGACCATTGTTGACCTGAAGGCGCAATTCCGCCCGCTGGCCATCTTCCTGCGCGATAGCCTCCAGTCGCCGGTATCCTGATCTTACCCTTTTGAAACGTAACCGATGCCAGTTCTTTGGCAGGGTTGCACTCGTCCTGAATTCTGGTCGGCTACGGTGCCGGCATCATAAAGAGACTGAATATGGAAAACATTTTTGATACCAGCGTGCTGGTGTAGGTCGTCCCAAATCTTAAAACCAGCCAAAACTGGCTTTTGGATCGCTTCTTTCCGAATGTGGTGACCTATGAGACGGAAGAAGTGGCCATTGACGTGGATGTTGGCCTGCGTCGTATGGCCCCGTTTGTTTCCCCGTTGGTAGAGGGGAAACTGGTTGAACAGCGTCAATACCAGACTAATGTCTTCAAGCCCGCCTACATCAAAGACAAACGCGCCCCCGATCTGCGTAAGCCTATCCGCCGCCAGATTGGTGAACATATCGGGGGAGAATTTACCGCTGCAGAGCGCGAAATGCTGAACCTCCAGCTTGAGATGGCTGACCAAATCGACATGATCAATCGCCGCCTGGAATGGATGGCAGCGAGTGCTTTGACTAAAGGTAAGGTCACTGTTGCTGGCGAGGGCTATGAAACCAAGGTGGTTGATTTTGGACAATCAGCAGATTTAACCATAACGCTGAGTGGTTCAGACCAATGGCCTCTTAGCATTGCCTCTGGTGCCACCAACACTCAACCGTCTGATGATATTGAAGCCTGGCAGACGACATTCCTTAAAAACTCTGGGGCAGTGCCTACAGATCTGGTGTTCACCAACAAGTCATGGCGTGCATTTCGTCTTGATACCACGATCAAGGACAATGCCATCACCTTTCCGGCATTAAGCCCTTTTGGCAACCAGATTAACATTGGTGCTCAAATTCAGAAGGGAGCGGTTTATAAAGGCCGTTGGGGCAACTTTGATTTGTGGCTTTACAACGACTGGGCTATTGATCCCGTTACAGGCATTGAAGAACCTCTGATCGCCGATGGCGCGGTAATCATGAGTTGCGCCGATCTAATGGGAACGCGTGCCTTTGGCGTTATTTGGGATCCAGCGTTCAACTATGGCCCTTTGGCATTTGCGCCTAAAACCTGGGTGAAAGAAGATCCGGCACAACGTTTGCTTATGATGCAATCAGCGCCCTTGGTCATTCCAAGCCGGGTTAATGCTTCACTTTGTGCAACGGTGGTGTGATATGGCCAAGAAACCGCAAAAAGAAGAACTGGGCGGCTTGCCGCCCGAGTTACAGGTGGGTGACCAGGAAAGCCCGGAAACGTTGAAGGTTGATGATCAGGCTTACGATAATTCTGGCGGCACCGACAGTAGTAATGATGATCCGGAACAGGAACTGGAAGACGAAGCACAGGATGACGGGTTGGTTTCTGTGGTTGTGACCAAAGGCAATACGGTGCGGCATGACGGCCAGACTTATCTCGAAAATCGGGAGTTCAAGCTTCCTTTAGAGGAGGCACAACGCTTGATTGGATTAGGTGTCGTCGCTGACGTTGACCAACTCCGTAAGCAGGCGTTGAAGCGTACGGCACCAACGATATCAATTCAATCGGGGGAATGATGGGTATCAATTGGGATCGGCATTTACTGGCACCGTTGCACGGCGTTTTTGGTGATCCGGTTGAGTATCGGCCTGCTGGCGGTATTTCCTATACCCTCAGCGGCATCTTTGATCGGGCCTATACGCAGGACGTTGATCCTTTGGATGATGGCAGCACTATCAACACCACCAAACCGGTGTTGGGTGTTCGTGATAGCCAGTTTCAGGCTCTACCCAAACAGGGGGATCGGGTGTTTATCGGTATTGTCGGCGGCGTGCTGGTGAATACGCTGTTTGCGGTTGCAGACGTTCAGCCTGACAGTCATGGCGGAACGAAGCTTATTCTCAATAAGGTGAGATGATGAACCCCAGAGGAATAAGACTGCTGGTCATCGAGGCGTTAAAGAATAAAACCGATGCAGGCGACCGGGTTTATTCGCCACGGGACTGGCCAACCACTGCTGACATGTATCCCGTTATCCTGGTGCAAACGCCCATCGACGTTAAAAGTTCATTGGGCCGTAATACTCCCCAGTTTACCACCCTAACAACTGTTCGCCTTACTGGACGCCTGCAAGCGTTGGACGATGAAACGGAAGACAATGGTGCTGAAAAGGCTGAAGAGGCGCTTGAGCAGTTACGCGAGCAGGTCGAGCGTGCGGTGATCAACAGTTATGAACTGACACGCGTTATTCAGCAGTTTCAGCAGGTGCGATCCACCATTGATGTCGATGCTGGCGGCGAAGGGCATACAGCCCAGTTGCTGATGGAGTTGGACATTGAATATTACCAGGGTCCTGAAGAGTTTTTTGAAATTGATATTGAGACTCTTGAAGGAATAGACGTATCGCTTTCCATGCCTGATGGCTCCCCCGAACCCCACGTTAAAATCGATCTGGAGTAACCCTATGTTTGTTAAACCCGCACCGGGGCGATCCGGTCAAGGGCACCTTTTTGCCAGGATCTGGCCAACAGGTGCCTGATGATATTTTTTGGGGACGCCGCCTGAAGGATGGCGATGTTGAAAAATTCGACCCAAACACGGTGGTAAAGCCAGCCACAGGGAAGAAAAACCAGGAGAATGATCAATGACTGTTTCATTTAATCACATTTCTTCAAACCAGCGCGCGCCATTTTTTTATGCCGAGTTTGATAACTCAATGGCCAATTCAGCCACAACCGTTCAGCGCACGTTGCTGATCGGACAAATGCTGGCAACAGCGACGGCAACGCCAGGCATCCCGCAGAAAGTCTCGTCTGATTCGGCGGTAGCCGGTATCTGTGGCAATGGCTCAATGTTGCATAACATGATGACTGCATACCTGGCCAATGATATTTCGGCTGAAATCTGGATACTGCCATTGTCTGACGGCACCACCGGAACCGTCTCAGCCTCCGGTAAATTACAGGTGCTGACTGCTGCTTCTGCGACCGGTGTTTTGTCTCTCTATATTGCTGGCATGCGTATTCAACTGACGGTAGTCAGTACCGATGACCCTGTTGCTGTTGCTGCGGCTATCGTGGCGGCTATCAATGGCCAAAGCAAGTTACCGGTCACTGCTGAGGTTGATGGCAAGGCGACCGATACCGTGAACCTGACGGCGAAAAATACAGGGGTGCACGGCAACAGCATTGATATACGCCTCAATTATCAGGGCGCTGCGGGTGGGGAAGAAACCCCACAGGGCATGGCGTTGAAGATCACCCCCATGGCTGGCGGCATGGGTGCGCCGGAACTGACGGGGGCGCTAGGTAACCTGCATGATCGGGCGTTTGACTTTATCGTCAACCCGTACACAGACGCCACATCGCTCGATGTGATTAAAGCGTTTTTGTCTGATGACACGGGTCGGTGGTCCTACGCTCAACAGCTTTATGGGCATTCGTTCAGCGCACTGACCGGCACTTACGGCTCTTTGTCAGCCATGGGCGAAGCGCGTAACAATCAGCACGAAACGCTGCTGGGTATCAACGGATCACCGAAGCCTGCCTATCTCTGGGCTGCCGCGTTAACGGGTGCCGTTGCGCCCAGCCTGCGTAGTGATCAGGGCCGACCCACGCAGACGCTGACCATCAGTGGGGTGTTGGCCCCGCCATTGGAAGACCGTTTCATCCTTGCCGAACGCAACAATTTGCTGTACAGCGGCATTTCAACGTTTACGGTGGCAGATGATGGCTCAGTGCAGGTGGAAAAGACCATCACCACCTATCAGAAGAACAAATTTGGCGATGCAGATGACAGCTATCTGAACATTGAGACGCTGTTTCTTCTGATGTTCATCACGCGTTTCTTGCGCACGCAGATCACCTCAAAGTTTGGTCGCATGAAGTTGGCCAATGATGGCACCCGGTTTGCACCTGGTGCCGCCATTGTGACGCCAAATGTGATCCGCGCCGAGTTGATCGCCCAGTATCGCACGCTGGAATATAACGGCTATGTGCAGGATGCAGCGGCATTTGCAAAAACATTGTGGGTGGAGCGCAACAGCAGCAATACCAAGCGTATTGATGTGCTTTGGACGGGTACGCTGATCATCGACCAACTGGAAATTTTCGCACTACTCAATCAATGGCGAAGCGCGCAAACCGCAGCCTAAGGGGGATTTATGGGAGATACAACTAACCGCCTGGCCGGTACCGCTTACGTCACTATTGACGGTGTGACGGTTATGGTCGCTGGCCAGTTCAAATACAGCCCCAGCAAAGTGGAAAGTGGAAAGCTCCACGCTCACCGGGATGGACAGTGTGCATGGTTACAAGGAGAAACCGCGTGCGCCGTTCATTTCATACCAGGCGCGTGACAGCAGCAGCACGTCGATTGCCAGGATAAATAATTCAACCGATGTAACGGTTGTTGTGGAACTGGCCAACGGTAAAACGGTGATCGGTGAAAACATGTGGTCCGTGAACACGCAGGATGTGGATAGCGAGGAAGCAGTATTTGATGTTCGCTGGGAAGGCGGCTCGGTGACGGAGTATTGTATTGATATGGCTACGCTTGACAAGAAAAAAACGATTGTACTCAGCAAGGCGCTGACAATGGGCGATGTGCGTTACGAGCATCTGGACCTGAAAGAGCCAGTCCTGGCCGAGGTGGAGCAGTTTTATGACATTCAGCGAGCCAAGAACAGCATGGCCGCAATGAAGCTGCTGATCGCCTTGAATACGGGGGTGACTGAAAAAGTGCTGGGCAGCATGGCATTTACCGATTACCGGCAATGCGAGGACTACCTGATGTCTTTTTTAACCTTCGATCCCTCGCCGGATGGCAGCAGCTAGCCGCTGAGGTGACGAAGTATTACGGGTGGGGACCCTATGATGCATGGTCCCTGACCCGTACCCGGTTGGACTTCTGGGTCAATCAGTCCAATCGCATAGAAAAAATGAAGGCGGGTAAATAATGGCGAATTCGTTCGATTTCGAGCTGACAGCAAGCGATCAGGCATCGGCGTCAATTCAGCGGATTGAGGAGGTGGTAAAGAACCTCAACTCGCTGTTAAATAAAACGCGAGAAGGCCTTGCGCTCGGCGGCCAGGAATCAAGAGATAAACTAGATAGCCTGGGAAGTCAGTTTAACGTATTAGCCAGACATGCCCGTAGCGGTGTTCAATTCATGGGCGATCTGGTTCCTCCGCTGAAAATGGTCGGTGGCTTGACATTGGGGCTTGGTGGCGCAGCTGCTGCGGTGAATATTGTCAGAAATAATCTGACAGAATTCGCCAATGCGGGTTACCGCATCGATACCGTCGCAAGAAACGTCAGCATGACGGCAGGTGCGTTTCAGGAGCTTACGGGAGCCATGATCGAAAACGGCACAACCCGTGAGTCCGCAGAAAGCTCGATTGTGGGTATTTTTGATAAAGCTAATGACGCGGCCCATGCTCGTAATGACTATTTTTTAGCATTGCTGAAAGAGAAGAAAATAGGGATCAGTGAAACGAAAGAGGGACTGGCCGATGTTACAAAATTAATTAATGACCTCAATCGCGTGATCAACACGATGTCCTCTGGAGAACAGGCACTTTTTATCCAAAACTTGGGGTTGTCACCTGAATTGCTCAGTTATTTGCGCAACACTACCAGTGAAGTGCAGCGCCTGAAAGACCTAGCTCGGCGTGATGGCCTCATATTTAGTGACAAGGATCTGCAAAACGCCTTGGCGTTTAAACAGCAGATGAATCAGATCAGCGCAGCCTTTGATGGGATGCAGATGAAGGTGCAAGCGTGGTTGGGGCAGTCGGAGTTCTTGGCGGCGTCAGTAGACCAAATCAAGCAGGTCGTCACCCATGGCCTTGACAATGTCACGCTAGGCTCGATCCTGACGTTCAATAGCGGTGGGAAACAGGCAGACCTTTTGCGCCAGGCACAAGGTGACGATCAATTCAAAGACACGCTCACATGGAAAGAGAAACTAGATTTAAATCTTGGCTATGCATCGGAAGCCATACTCAAGAAACTGAAGATTTATTATAACCCTTCAGGTGAGCCTGGGATTTCAACGCCTGATAGTCAACCGGGAAATAATGCACTTGGACTGCGTAATAACAACCCCGGCAATCTCAGATCCGCACCGAATACGACAGGCAAGAATAGCGGGTTTGTCACGTTTGGAGATCCAGGAGACGGACTGGCGGTACTTTCTCGCCAACTGATGCTGTACGGCGATCGTGGTAACAATACGTTAAAGGGCATCATTCATACTTATGCGCCTAGTAAAGAGAATAATACCCAAACTTATATTAATGCTGTGTCGAGAATGACCGGATTTAATCCTTATGACAGGATAGATCTCCATTCTCCCGCCGTATTGGAACGGTTAATCCCAGCGATTATACGGCATGAGAATGGCGCTCAGCCATACAGCCGGGAACAGATTCTCAGGGGGATCAGTGATTCTGTTTATGATCCGCGCTGGAGCAGGTTGCGTGATCGGAATACTTTATATGGACAGCGGCAATCCGGTTCTTTTGAACTTCCTGCTCAGTCCCCAAGACTGACTGAATCATCGCAAAAAGCGTTTAATCAAGCCTCGTTGTTCGCACCCGATGCTCAGGGTGAGGGATCGCTTGGGCTAATTTCTGAAGCCATGTCCAAGGCCATCGATGAGAATAAATTTCAACTGGAAATCACGCTGGTCAATCCCCAAACCGGTGAGCGGCGGAAAGTACAAACGGAAGGGGGCGGACGTGTGGCCTTGTCTGATGCAATCATTGAGTTGAACCGCCACGGCGGTTTTTTTGTTTTGGAGAATTTATGGCTCTGATCACTGATGCGATCTCATCGCTGCTGGGTGGCGGCGACAACTGGGATTGGTTTGAGCATATTCACCCTGCATCTTTTCACGGCGTTCCTTTCGCGGTAGTCAGTGCCGAAAGCGTGTTTGGACGTCGCCAGGCCGTGCATGAGTACCCTTATCGTAACACTGTCTGGGTCGAGGATTTGGGGCGCGGTACCCGGAAACTGACCATTCGCGGTTTTATTGTTCACAACAGTCTGGTTTATGACGCCCCTGACGTGATCACCCAGCGTAACTCGTTGGTCGCTGCTTGTGAAGCTGAGGGGGCCGGCACGCTGATTCATCCGACTCTGGGGGAACTCACGGTCAGCGTTCCTGATGGCGGCCTGCGGGTGCTGGAAAGTGTGGATAACGGGAGATCGTTCGAATTCACGCTCACCCTCATTGAGTCCGGCCTGAAGGTTTTCGCCATTACCGGCAACACACAGGCTGCTTCGCTGGTTCAAACCCATTGGCTACGCACCGGTTTGATGGCAGCCCCCAAATTTATCGCCACGGTGAAGGGCGAGATCAGGAGCGTCACCCTAACCATCAAGACGCTGCGAAACACGGCCGCGTTTTGGGGGAATAGAGTGAAAGACACGGCCAACGAAGTGACGAACCTCAGCAACGTCTTGAAGTCCACCTTCGGCTGCGCCCGCTATGGCCGGTATAACAAAGGATTTGTGGGGGGCGGTGTTTCTGGCTCTACCGGGACGGTAAACCGTACCGCAGATACTAAAAACCAGCCCGGACTGGTCATGCGGAAAATGGCGGAAGCGGTGACCAGGCGATCTGATCTCCTGGCTAAAACAGCCACCTTTGAGGGCGTGAATTCAGTTGATGCGTTCCCTGGCAATGCGAAAACTATCATTGATGCGGTTATGACCTTCACAGGCAGCGTGGAAGAGAAAATCCGTATGCTTGAAACCTTGGCTTCATACCGAAACGCGACGTTTTACGCGACTGATTCGGAAGATGCCATTGCCCAAAGTGCCACGACCTTGCTATGCGTTTTATCCGCCGGTGCACTGGCTGTGGTGGCTGTGGAGTATGAACCCTCAAGCTATGACGACGCTATTTTGATGCTAAACCGTGTCTGCGACACGTTGGATGATGTGTTGTTAATGGTGGCCGATGCAGGGGATGATGATGACTATCTCAATTTGCTGGAAACCCGCAACGCTCTCGTCAACGCATACGGTCAGAAAGGTGCAGATCTGAGTTCGCTGACGCAAGTTGGCCTGTCTGCCTCATTGCCTGCGTTGACGCTTGCTAATCGTCTTTACCAGAACGCCGCGCGCGGGGATGAGTTGGTGCAGTCAGTTCAGCCTCGCCACCCAGCCTTTATGCCAACGAAATTCAGAGCGCTGAGAAAATGAAAGATGAACTGATTTTGATATCCGGCGGCAAACAAATTTCCGGCTGGGATTCTGTCCGCGTTACGCGCAGCATAGAGCGTTTACCCTCTTATTTTACTCTCTCTTTAATGGACTACTACCCCGGTAATGACGATAAGCAATTAGTGCTCCCGGGTGACAGTTGCACCGTGCATTTGGGGGATGATCTGGTTATGACCGAGTACATTGACCGCTGGAACCCAGTTATAGGTAAGATGCGCCACGAGGTGCATGCAACGGGGCGAAGCAAATGTCAGGACTTGGTGGATTGCTCAGCAGAATGGCCAAACAACGTAATTAGCCAGGCCACTGCGTTACAAATCGCTCAAAGACTGGCTGAACCTTACGGAATTAGCGTCACCAGCGATGTAGAGGATTTGACGACCGTTCCCCAATTTACGTTAAATTGGGGAGAATCATCACAGGAAGTGATTGACAGGATCACCCGTTGGGCTGCTCTGCTGTACTACGACAAACCCGATGGCAGCCTTTATCTGACCCGCGTCGGAACTGTGAAAGCGGCCAGCGGTGTGGCACAAGGTGAAAAAATCGAGACGGCATCTTTCATGGCATCAATGGACGAACGGTACTCGGATTATATCGGGGTATCGATGTCGATGACGCCAGTGATGGAACTGTCACCATATGGGGGATATTCCTCGGTAACCCTGGCGCGAGCCAAAGATCCGGAAGTTGCCAAATTACGTTATCGAAACCGGGTTGTCATCGTGGAAAGCACCATGAACTCGCATGGTCAAGCGCAAAACTGCATCGACTGGGAGATGAACCGTCGATATGGCCGATCCCGCTGTTTGCAGGTTGAGATCGACAGTTGGCGGGACAAGTCGGGAAAGCTCTGGGAGCCGAATACGCTAATCCCCATTAACATTCCTGTATTTGGCCTCAATAACCAGCTTTGGCTATTGGCCGAAGTAACGTTTATCCGTGATGAGCGAGGCACCCGCGCCAAGCTTGTTCTGATGCCATGTGAAGCGTTTGCCGTGCAGCCCTACCAATTTTACAGACAGGTACAGGAGCTTAACCCATGAGTGAGGGCATATTGAGGCAACTTGGCCGCCGAGTGGCCATGATGATCGGTATTGGAAAGATCACGGGTTACAGCGATGCTGGAGGTATCCAACAACTGCAATACCAGACGCCATTGGAAGTCAGAGGAGCAACGCCACGAATGGCGGAGTTTGGCTTTTCATCTGGCCTACCGGTTGGCACTGATGTTGTTCTGGCCTATTTGGGCGGAGACCGTTCCAGTGCTGTGATTGTGGCCAGCAACAATCAGCAATATCGGCAATCCGGGCTTAAAGCGGGAGAAACGGTTATTTATGACCAATGGGGTATGTTTATCGTTTATCAAACTCACTGAAAACGGCATGGAAGTTGAAGCCAACGGCCAGCCGGTAACTGTTCGTCATGCGACGACTGATCAGGCTAGATACCCCGCGTCTGGAGGTCACAGGTGACGTGGTTGACAACTGCGACAGTAATGGTGCTTCGCTGAAAACCCTACGTGAAGCCCACAATGGGCATGACCACGTTTTAAAAGACGTGCAAAGTGGCAGCGACGACATAACCAGCGATAAACCGGGGAGGATTGTCTGATGAGCGACATCAGTTCCTTTTGGGATATTGAACGGTTGGTGGCTGACTGGCGTGAAGGCAAGGGTGACCTCATCAACGGCAACGACCTTCAGACCGCAATCATTATCAGCCTGTTCACCGATCGGGTTGCCCGTGATGACGATGTCATCGATGGAGACGATCGGCGAGGATGGTGGGGGGATTTGGGCGAAGAGCACAATATTGGTTCACGGCTGTGGTTGTTACGGCGTAAAAAGCTGGATCAGTCTGTTGCCCAGAAAGCTGAAGACTATGTCCGGGAGGCGTTGCAGTGGCTGATCACTGACGGCGTGGTGTTGTCAGTGACGGTTGCAACCCAGATCGTTTACCCGCGCCAACTTAACTTGGTTATCAGCTATCAGAAACCGGGGAGCCGTGACGATACGGATATGCGTTTTTTTTGGGTTTGGGAGTAATAAGCAATGCCATTTAATCGACCTACACTGACCGAACTGCGTGAAAAGAGTCGCACGCAGCTTAAATCGGAATTGAGACAAACCGGCGCACTGCTGCGCTACTCCAACATGCGTGTACTGGCTGATGCCGATGCTGGACTGGCCCACTTGCATTACGGCTACCTTGATTACATTGCGCAGCAGGCCACGCCTTTTAATGCCACTGATGAATGGCTGGCAGGATGGGCTGCCCTGAAAAGTGTTTATCAGATAGCCGCTAATCCGGCTTCAACACCCTCGTATCAATTCATCGGCATCGCAGACTCCACCTTAGAGAAAGGGGCGGTGCTGCGTCGGGGGGATGGGTATTGTTACCGCCTCATCGAGGATGTGACTATAGGCGAAAACGGCAAGGGTATTGGCAAGTTGACCGCGATCCTCCCTGATATCATTGACGCGCCAACAGGTGGTGGTATTGACGGTAATGCTGATTCTGGCACGGCCCTGACGCTAGATATTTCATTGCCAGGTATTGACGCCAGCGGCGTAATGGTCGAACCCGCTACCGGAGGGGCAGATATTGAAACGCAAGAGAGTCTACGCGCTCGCATGCTGCTGGCGTATCAAACCCCTCCGCAAGGCGGCAGCGATAAAGACTATGAACAATGGGCGCGTGCAGTGCCTGGTATTACCCGGTGCTGGACCAAGCGGCGGCTGATGGGGGCTGGCACTGTTGGGGTGTACATCATGTGTGATGGCAACGATGAAACCAATCATGGTTTTCCTGTAGGGACTGACGGTCTATCCCCGTGGGATGAGTGGGGGGTTCAGAAAGCGACAGGGGATCAAGGCAGGGTAGCCGATTACATTTACCCGCGCGCCCCGGTGACTGCTTTGGTTTACGTTTGTTCGCCCGTCGCGAAGACGGTGGATTTTAAGATTAGTGGCATCTCTCATGTTGGCAGCGATATTACGGCGGCTATTGCCGCTGCCATAGATAGCGTGTTTTTCCATGAGGGGACGCCGACGGGGAACGGGAAGATATTTCTTTCTGACCTGAACAGGGCGATCGGTGATATTGCAGGAACGGCCGGATTTATTCTGGTCACCCCATCGGCCAATATTGATCTTGGGGTTGGGGAACTGCCCGTGCGTGGCGAGGTGGAGTACACATGAGCCAATATACTGCTGATGACTACCAAAGAGCGCTGCATGACCTATTACCCACCGGTCTGGCGTGGCCGCGCGATGCTGGAGGCGTACAGGCTGCTGTAATCCGTGCACTGGCTGGCTACCAACGCAGCGATAGCGACGCAATAGGGTTGTTGGTGGGTGCCTTTCCTGAAACGGCCACGATCATGCTTACTGAGTGGGAAAAAACAGTAGGGCTACCTGATGACTGCTCGATCGGGGAGGTGGACAGCATTGCAAAACGTCAGGCTGCTGTCGTGGCAAAGTTGATAAGCACCGGCGGCCAGTCAACGGACTATTTTATCCGAATAGCCAATACCCTGGGTTACGATATCACTATCACCCAATACCGTCAGGCTCGCGCGGGAATGTCAGTGTGTGGTGATGCGATAAATGGGAGACTGTAATTTAAATTGTGTATCTGCCTGTTTTTGATATGTTCACTCCAGTCACGGAGACAGGTAAATTATGGACGAAAAGAAACTTAAAGCCCTCGAGG
>WHPZ01580960.1:0-17631 GCA_016617965.1 Macrosiphum rosae
TTATTTATTATAAAAATTAATTCTCCCTTTTCACTAAACATTTTTTCGACCGAATTCATTTTATATTAAATATATGTAGGTACGAAATGTGACAAATTGCAATGAAGTGCGGGTGATTGAGACGAACTGCGATTATTGCGACGGATTGCGACGAACTAATGATATATGATATAATTATGACCATTTATAATGCGTTATCGGATAAAAGATTAGATAATTGCAAACAGTATATCCGGCCCTGTGTCGCTAAAAATATTAAAGTCACGTACTTTTCAAACTTTTATATTATGAGAACCACTTGTTGAAAATTATATTGGGAGCCAATTCAATAATCCTTTTCTGAGGAGCCAATTCAATGGTCGCCTTTGTGTCAAGGTCTTATGATAATACACCTGTCCGGATTTAGCAAAACCCCCTCACAAACCCATCAAAGACATGCGGCGATTGCTTCAAATAGTCCACCATCCCGCCACCCCCTGACACACACATGGACGAGTATCGTTTGAGCTGTGATCCTGTGCCGTTATTGTATCGAAACCTGCTGAGTGACTGCTTCGGTATTCAATGCACGAGCATGATTTTGAGCAGAGATGACATCGCGATGGTGTTTCATTAACATCCCTCCTTCAAGGGAAAATCCCTAATATTCAATAGAATAGCAGGCTTCGACAATAGAAAACACTGCTTTTATGATCTCCCGCATCTATCTATTGTACGCCAATTTCGCGGCCGACTTTGTCTTGGACGTTCCAAATGCTTCATTATACCGTGGTTAGGGTATTATGTTACCGCAAGCCTATTATGTAGGCACTATTGCACTATATGTATCAATCATACAGTGTAGATTGGAGCTAATATTAATATTATACTGTTTGCTGATTCAGTTTCACTGATGGGTAGGGTTGAATAAATTGCATTTATATTTTTGTTGGATTATTGAACTCAAGACAGAACAGTGTCATGTTCGCGTTGCTCTAATGTGCCAAACATTAGGTACTCTTAAAACCTATTTGCTAACGAATATATCGGTTGATAGTCATAAGAATAATATTTCGTATTCTTATTATCTGAAGTTTATTGTTTTCGTTGTAATAATTACATATATAATTACCTACTATAACTACAATTTAAAAATATATGTTAAATAGTTCAAAATTAACAAACAATTATATAAAATTGGTACATTTTTAAAAACCTATGCAGGAATATTATTAACAATCTAAAACTTTAAAACTAAGTAAAAAGTAAATTTTTAAAAACTCTTAAACTAAACTAGTCGGCTATATTTCTAATTAACTAAAAGCTTCACTATTTTAAGTTTCAATTATAATAACACAACTTTTCCAGTTAATTAAAAAAATTAATATAAGTTTACACTGCACTATATATTATAATATGCCTTATCTATAACTGTCCTTAAAATTAAAAACTAATATTTTTATTTTTTTTGTTTAACCTCGATGTTTAAAAATGATTTTAAATAAAAATATATTAACCAATAAATAATTCATAATTTAATAATTTTGTAGACACACACGCACTTAATTTTTTACTAACCACTACAATACTAATAGCGTGGTACATTTTAACATCATAGTTTTGGTTCCTAGATATTATCTAATTTAATTTAAAGTTGCACAATTTTTTATTAGTTGCGTAAAATGTTAAATTTATACTATTAACCGTTCTTAACAACTTAGCCTAACAACTATAGCCAACTCAGGTTAATTTTTACATTATAATACCCACGTGGCCACGTTACAAGTTGTAAATGAATTGTATTATATTGGGAATACCGAATATGCACAGTGAAACTGAGGAGATTTCGGAATATTTGCTCTGGTATCGCATAATACCAACCCGACCAACCTCTGTAAGAAACCGAAGTTTGAGAAGACTACAATATTTACAGTTTACATGTCCCCGTAACAACAAATACTTTAAACTTTCTTAGTTACACGCATATTTCAGTAAGGTCACGTGGGCCACAGAATAGTTATTAAGCCCGATTGGAAGGCAGCTGCGAGTTCTGTTTATTTCATCAAAAAATTTCGTTTACTACCGATCAATGCTTAAGAGTGGGCGAATTTTCACCAGTATATATCATGTTGCATGAACAACTTTTAATCCTCATTAAACTTATATTTATTATTATTAAAAGCGTTTTAATTACTGTTCACTAATATAATTACACTTTATTCCTCTTTTAATACTTATTAGTTTTATGACTAAGACAGATATTATTATAATGGATTTTTGAACGCAATGATGTAAATATCCAATCAACATTTTCCTTTCCCAAAAATATTATCATAACATTTTGGGAGCAGCCCTCAGTAGAACGCGGAAACACATCGTCTATATCCTGTTTGTTATTATATTGTATAAATTATTTCCACTGAATATTTAATGAACACGCAAACTTAAAATACAATTTAATTCCATTTTAAAAGTGCAGTCTTCAATTTAATGCCAGCCTATTTATCTTCATAACGGGTTGAGGCACTGTTCCATCCTGAAATTAACGGGAAGGATGGTTTGAAACAAGAATATACAGGTTGATTTACTACACAAACTTAATTAATTGTATCCTTTAATAATGTGTTTTTTTTTAAATTCTGATTTTTTGAATTTTTCAAAATACTAAAAGACCATATTTTCAAAAACCTTAAGATTTGTTTTTCCATTCAATTAGTGTGATGTAGTAGCACAAAATTCTTTTTATAAAAAGGATCCATCTTGTTTTTCTATAAATTGTTAAATAGATGATTTTTAAAATATTTTGATGATTGTAACTGAAAGTTTTCTGAACTATTCTGCCGTTGCTGTTAATGGTCTCCTCTTCATGTAGTCCATGTAGCATGTCTTTGTTATTATTCTTCTATCGTATTTATTACTTATTGTTTATTTCTGTATTATAGTCTGTAGATTATGATTTATATTTTAATCAAAAATAAGAAGCTGATAATATATAATAGCAAAACGTTTGGATTCGTGAATTGGTACGGTTTTTTAAATGAAATATTATAAATGTACAGTGATTAACGATCGTATACTAACGTATAAAACAAATTTAAGCATAAATTAAATTTATTTTCTGGGTAATGGAAAGTCCATCCAACAATTAGCTGGTGTTTGAAAAAAAAAATCCTTGTACAATCTAAATAAATGTTTAAAAATGAAATATTGATAGTACATTATTACATCGTTAATATAATATTATTGTATTATTGCCAATTTCAATCAAAATCAACACTATAATACATATACATATACATGTACCTATACCTATAATACATAATTTATAATAATAATATACACCAATTCATTGAAAATAATAATATTTTATATTTACGACCATGATAAATATTTTATACCCTGTATAGTCAATAGTAGAATATTACCTATCTTTGGAGAATAATATTACTGAAATTTCAAACTCGGCCCCGGGCTTAATATATAATCCTTTTTTTTCTCAACGAAGTGCCCGCATGTACCTACGTATAACTTTGATGTATTTATACTTTATTTATCACTGATTAGTATATTTATTAGGTTACGAAGAAAAATCTATCATGCAGTCGTGCCTATCAGAGCATGAAAAATAATTAAACCTATATATGCCTATTTGTTTTTACGCTCATGTGGTTGTCGATTTTAAAATTTTCCCTTGGGATTGGTATAGTAATATAGTTCATATTATAAGTAATACGAGGAAATTATGATATTAATCCATTACTTCCTGCCTTTTGAGAAAACAATAACTGAGTACTAAAATAATTAATAATAACACTGGAATTGAAATAGGTACTTAACATTTTATCATAATATTTTGAAATTATTTGTTTTTGATGTATGCATACGTACGAGAGAAATTCTAAGTAATCAAGAATATGATGCCTGCGTATAGGTATGTGTGGTTAATAAACATTAATGGTTTATAAGTGGTTTATAACTGCTTATATTCACATACGTAGTAGGTACAAATTAATTAATATTTTTTATTATTATAATGACATAATAAAGTTATTGCAAAATAATGTACCTATTAACATTCCACTAGGTATATAAATAAAGTTCATAATGTTCATTTATTAGATATTTTAAACGATTGGTAACAGAAAAAAAAAATCAGTAAATTTTTGCAATAATTTTCATTTTATTTCCAGTATCTTAACACGGTTAATGGCCAATACCTAGGTATATATTTACTTATTAGTTTACCTTAATAATTGATCCCATAATTTATTTTTAAACAAATAACAGATATCAGATCTCTTCAGCACCAATTAAATCTATTTTTTTTTTAATGCCAAATACATTTCAAAAGATAACATTGGACACTAAATTCCTAATATGACCAATATTGTAAAAAACCGAGCGAAATTATATAATTTAAGATACAGCCACGTGGATGGATTGAAAAATAATCGTAATTAATGTAATCGCAAACGCATGATTGCGATTTCCATATTAATATTATTTTTACAGACACCATTAATTAATGGTAAATTCGGAAATTTAATAATCAATACTATCAGCCACAGCTATTAATTTTTGAACTGTCACTCCAACAATATATTACGTAGATTGGACCGATTTTCAATTTAATTTCAGCTACCTAATCGTAACCGTTGTAACGTTTAATATTGCATATTTTATTATGATTAGAATATACAATTGAAAGAATACTCTACAGTTTATATGAGTACGTAAAATTTAGTAAGTATAGTGTATTAGTCCTTATAGCTAGCGTTTCAACGAATTTACGGGGAAGTTTTTTCAAGTTTTTTTTACATTGACTCTCCTGCGTTTTTCCTTGAACTGATCGTACTGTATTTTATTCACTGAAGACGATTAAGTGCATATTATATTTATTTCTTTATTCACAAGAAGGTATATTTTATTGTGGTAAGGCAATGTGGCTTACGTCGAGCTACCTCTCGACTGGTATCGACTTTTATGCACGTATTTTTGAGTAAAATTTGGTCTGTAAATATCTATTTTTTTAAATTTTAAATACCAAAAATAATCTCGTTATTTCCCATTTTTTTTATCAGATTTTATGAATATTTAGATTTGTATATTATGGATTATCAAAAAGAAAAAGAGGTTTTTTAATCATATTTTTAATAAATTTGAGAATAACCATATGCCTACATACAATTATAAATAAATAAATAAATACAATTATATATTGTACAAATCACATACAATTATGAAATGTTTTTTTTTTTTTTTTTGATTCAACGTTTATTATTTTTATATTATTAGAACGTTTTAAACTATAAATATAAAAACAAAAGTAATATTACACTTTTATATAAATTATATATCCTTTTTTTAATGGGTGTTTTTTAATAATCGACATTATAGAAGTTTCGATGACTTAATTTCATTACAATACAATATAATTATGGTAACTTGTAGAGTTGACTCTTCTTTTTTTAATATGTCGGACTTTGAAGCAAGAATACATGAAGCTGTCAACGGTCTTAACTTAATCACTAAATTAAAATATTACAATATTATGTACATTGGCGGTCTTGTTTGACCTAACGATGCCTGCAGTCGAGGTTTGAGCCGCCAAAAATTCCTATTATTCACACAATATTGTTAGAAGTTGTAATATACTCGTGGACTCGTGTTCATCCGTTAGAACAGATAAAAAAATATATTAACTTAGCCGTGTCAGAGACGAGATAACTGTAATAAAAATGCTTAATATTCTGTTATTATAAAAGAAAAAAATTACACGCACTTATGTTTGAGAGGCTGAGGAAGGTATATTAATAGACGACAGCAGCTTGGCCTCAAAATATAATCGGTATAATATTATTATACTTAAAAGTACCCCGGTAGTATAGAAACATTTTTTTTTCTAAAAATTTAGGGTTCCTCCTCCCCCAGCCTGAAGGAAAGAAATTCCTGGCCACTATACCATAGCCATACGCCGACCGACTACATGATACGTGCATCGCATTTTTCGGGTTACGTGCGCGGGGTTTTTTTTTTCCATTCTCTCTTCATTTTTTTTTCTCTCCTGTCTCTTGGCTTTGAAACAAAATACGTGTACTAATTGAATCGGAACCCGTCGTGTATTTACGTTTTCTGGAATCGTCCCAAGTAAATCACAGCAGTCGGACCGTTGATTGACGCCGACCGGAGGCGGCCGTCCTATACTGCGTGCCCGTTCACTGCACCGCCGTACAATACGACACGACAAGACTCACTTCGACCACGTATGACGGTCCATATGATATCATACCGTGGTCCGTGGCCGGTCCATATACCGGGTTAATGAGTCGAAGTTTCGTGAGAGGAAATAAAAAATCACGCACTCCTCGCGCCGGCTCCAAAAATCTATACACTTTTGTTTTTATTTTTACATTATGCATACTGCTAACCGTCCACCGTTTTTTTTCCCCATTCAACTCATCGAGCCATTTAAAAATCGTACGATAATTAATTATTAATACGTTTTGACTCGTTCGTTTTTTTTTTCTGTCTATACCTATGCGTGCAGGAGGTATATTTACATTCGACTCAGTCCCGAAGGTGTATATTATAAACTGCACCCTGCGAGACAGTCGGAAGTGCAAATATAATACAATGTATATAACAGCGCGGCTGCTCCGCCGACGGACATAAATATTTAATGATTTTTATTTTTTGATTATTTCGATTTTTCGTGCAGACGCGACGCGCATATTATTTACCATGTTAATTAATAGATGCACACGTACGCCGTGGGACTAAGTATAATATGTACAAAGGGGAGAAGCGAATTGTTTGTAGAGTGTGATTGTATAATAATACTAACGTTTTTTATATTGATTATATTATTTGTTTTTCTGTGATAATTTTATCATAGTAACTGTAGACTTTAAAGAAGGAAATTAAAAATTGATTTAAATTAATATCTTGTTACGTGGATCCCGCAAATTTCGAAATCCAGGAATAATGATAAGCCTAGGATATTGTATTATATATTTAGATGAGTAATTTATTTTACAATTAGTACCTCCTAATAGTAGATATAGGTTGAAATAATGTTATCCCTAAAACAATTCGCATAATATGTTTATATAACAATATTACCAGCCTATGAGTTAATAATAGTTAATATTCATAAGTAGGTAAATATATCGAAGTATAACAGATTGAATTGGTGGAATATTATCATTGTAACTGTACAATGTGAAAAATGAAATTAAAATTGATTCAAAGTATTGTGTTTCGCGAAGCACGTACAAACCCAAGAACGATAACGTTTATGAGGATATTAAAAAAGTTTATGCACTGCTGTAAAAACGACATTTACACCATCAATTGATACCAAAGGAAGAGGACGATTCGGTTAGTAGAAGACATCTTTCGTTTTCGATTCGCTGGAAACAAATAGCCGAACAATAGTGTATCTAATATTAAAAAAAAATAAACAAAAAAGTCGTTCTGCTGTAATATGATATAGCATAGGTTTCGAGTGTAACTCGTCGTCATAGAGTAAGTCACTGTAGTAGTGGATGTGCTAAATTTTAGTGCAAAAATAAATAATTTTACTTGCGAAAAACAATTCTGAGTGAAGACGTTTTATCAGCCTAAGGATATTGTTGTATTATATATTTATAGGTAATTTATTTTATTATTAGTAATATATATGATGTAGGCAGATTGAACTAATTTTGGCCCAAAAACAAATTGTATATATTGTATGATAATTTATAATACCAGCCTATAGTTAATACTCATAAGTAATTACTGACATACCACATACCGTAAACCAGTGTAATTATGATCGTGGTGTAAATAATTTATAATTAATCTAAAGATTTTGAAAACTGCGTTGTGGTTTTGCCGAAGGCTGCAGATTTTGCTTAAAAAGTTAATTTTCCTCGATTATTTAAAAAATGCTGTAGATTTATTTCTTTTGACCAAAGTACCATCTAGATTCAATTTCCTACCAGATACCAACCTCAAATTTTAAGATTAAAACATTTGTTACTGCTCTAAAAAGTGACGGTAAATAGTCTTATAAAACAACACATCTATCACTATTCATTATAAATCAATTGAATTACTGCGTTAGTTGGTTTTTATAATTATGTAAGTGGGTACAGCGTAGGTACAAATTTCAAAAATCTATGAAAAATAATTAGTTTAAATAATAGTCTATCTACTCGTATTTGGTGTTTGAATTTGAATTTTACCAAAACGAAACGGTAATTTAAAATCTAAATACCTATAGGTACTTGACTATATTCAGAGGATATTTCTTTCATTCGTGTATTGATGATATTCAACATTTAATATCTTAAGTATAATATTCTGCTACGAGACAAAAAAAATATTAAGTTAATGACGTTGAACATAAAAAACAATAAACGTGTATATAACTACACATTTTTGGCGAAAGTCCAAGTTCGCGTGTAACCTATGTATTGTGTTTTTGTCGCCATTGACCCTCCCCCGTTCAAAAAATCGTGTCTACACACGTCTCTATATCAGCGCAAAGGTCGAGGATTATTATTTGGTTTCCGACCACGTTACTTATTCTGTTCATTTAACACACACGCACCACGCCTATAAACCGTGTGCCCACTTTATCAGGGTACACAGAAAAAATCAATTTGTTGCACTTGCACAAAATACAAGTATTAAACAATTTTTATTTATAGGAAATTATGATCAAACAGTTTAGTATCATGTCCCACAAACAGAGTTCAAAAACATGTATTTTAGGGTACATGAGTAATATAAGTACCTAACTTTGTTGTATAGCGTATACCCTGCTTTGTGGACTCACGGTATACTTTATTATGTACTGCATCGACGAGTTCAAAAAAGCGTTTATTTTACGCACTAATAACAGTCTTGATTTATGTAGGTAGTCGTTGTAGGTATACATATAAGTAAAATACCATAACATATTATTCTGCAAAGGCCGACCGACGACGATATATTATATTATTTCCATGGCGTAATGTAATATTATTATATCGACGTGTGCCTTTGGCCCGAAATAATATCTTTTTCTGTCCAAATATAGATCCAAAACTAAAAATAAACAAAAAATACAAACATAATATTATTATAATATATTATATTACCTAAAACCTATTATACTGCACTTTAAATCAAAAAAAAACGTTCGATTTTAATTTTAAATATTGCCTATCCATATTAATTGCGGTTTGCTCTAATTTAAATTTAAAACTAATGTACATATTGATATTAAAGTTGTATGATTTTTATACTATTGCACAATATAATAGATTTAATCTTATCCTGATTTTTCTTTCTATTCGATTTTAGTTTAAATTTTAAATAGGTACCGTTAAATGACATTTTTACGATTTTATATTATCGATATATTATTTTCAACTTTGATTAGCTAGGTTTGATCTACAATCGTTCTATATTGCTTTTACATTACAACAAAGTACTTATCACCTAGCAAAGAACAATATTATAGTCCTGTTGGACGTTGGCTATTGTTAAGTCTTAACTTTTAATTAGGTACATTTTTAAATTAATTTATATTATATACAAATATTATAAAACGATTTTTATTTTGATGTATAAATTTAGAATATAATTAACAAAATTTTTTGATTTTAATATTACTTTTGATTTTTTAAAAGAATTTTAACGATGTTTATCGATATCATATCATGTCCTGAATTATACCAATGTTACTGAAAATGTACGTGTTTTTGGCGTAACTTTCGAATGCCGGTGACGGTTTTCGTATGATTGTTGAAATATTTTTTTGGACAGAAACAACGGTTGATTGGAGTCTTCATAATATATTTATAAACAAACCTAACACATTCGTATTTTGTTTATTAAAGCCAACATGACTCGGCAAAAAACGACGGATAAATGTTATAGTATTTAAATATTTTACTGTTATAATATTATTCGTACGAAATTGTGTCGATGTAGAATTAAATCGCATGAACAATATTATTAGGTATACACAGTACCTGTTTATTTTGAAATTTTAAAAGACAGTAATATTGTTAGGCGAACCATTGTTTAAGTTTACAATTTCAAACTAAATTCATGACATTTTATTTTACATCTGACATCTGCCTTAATCCGATTGTGATTCTGTCAACACTGAAATCACAACACACCAAATCCTATTGATGTACACATTTTTTTTTTTTTATTACACAAACGATTTCTGCAGATTACATGATGATGTATATTATTTATGACACTATATAGGCCAGCTCCTTCAGAATAACTGTTTAAATAGTTCTAAAAGTGATAATACGGGGATTGGCTTCTATCCAATTTGTCAGATTAGTAAAATTGTATTCTTCGCCGTCTGAGGTTTTATTATACGTTGTTTATAATAATTCAACGTCGTTTTTGAACACATCAAGAATGTCATATAATTTAATATAATGGTATTAGATATTGCAGAACGTAATTTATGGTTTACTTTACCTAATCAAACATTTAGACATGAAACGCGTATTTTGATCTGTGACACATCAATAGAATTGTATGCAGAAATACAATCAAGACGTATAATACGAATAATATTATAGTATAATAATAATAATAATAATAATAATAATAATAATACCTACCTATCAATAATACACAATTTGCTACAAGTATGAATTACTTTTTGCTATAGTACTATGGTTGTTGTAAGGTTACAACGAATGGAAATATAAATCATAACGTAATATGTGCCACTGAGTGGTATTAAACAAAATAATACGACCGAAATGGAGAAGAACGTTTTTTTTTTATATACTTTTACTATATTATATTTTATTGAGGTCTGATATTGACTTGTAATAATTACAATCATAGTTAAAAACAGCACGGAATACCTGTAACGGCAGTAAGAACGATACTATTATTACGACTAGCTAAAAAATATTACATAAAAGTTTACAGTACGAAAAAACTAAGAAATTAATGTTGTGTAAAACAAATAAATGAATTACAATGATAAATACTACCGATGGCTTAAATTTAAAATTATTGGTGGGCATTTGGGATGCTGCAAATACATGTTTTGTATCCGAAAATAAAACTTATGCAGATGAACTGAAGCAAAAAGTTTATCGCATGACCCTTGGGAGGAAACAAGAACCTCAACTGCAGTATGGAATACACATATATGGTTCCTCGATAATAATATTATATTTTTATTCTCCTAAGGTTTTACATGAAAAACAAACACTAAAACAGCAGTTGATTTCGCGATTTATTGCCGAACAGTTGTACCTATACGTGTGCAGCTGTGTGGCCCGTGATTTCGAGCTTATAAATTCACTTTTGGCCATCGAACGACGTTTTATAGTTTCACGTATTTTCTATTCATTTTAATCAATATATTATTTCCGTTAGAGTAATTGCATTTCGTATCCACTGCGTCCTTGTTAAAAAGAAAAAAAAACAATCAGTGTAAAGTGGTTCCTCCGTTGGATATAATAACAAATAGGTGGCCAGGTGAAGGTACGTATATAATAATATTATTATTATTGTTATTATTATTTATCGCGATATTATTTATGTTGACAATGTTTTTGTGTCATATTCGTATATAGCTATAGTGTAAAAAATAAATGATTATTATTATATGACCGGTTTGGAAAAACTGTCATTACGCCGTGCACCGTAGATAGGTACAAAAGAAAATTGCTTTATTTTTCTCCACGGGAATAACGCTTCAACTGGTCCGATTTTCTAAAATTAATCTACCGTCATATTATTGTATTATTTTTCTATTCGAGAGACTTGTAGAGCTCTAATGCCTGTACTGACATGTTATATACATAAGCAAATCTACGAAATTTGAAAACTTTAAATTTAAAAATATAAAAATTCAATAACAGGTACATACTTAAGATATTACGCAAACATGATTTTTTGATGGAATCAAACTCAATAATATATTATTAATTAATTATTATAACTTTGTAGGTAATCAATTCTGTATTTCATTTGGAAAAAAATTAATTTAAATCATACATAATTTAAATGTGTCAATTCTTATGATTTATTATTGTGACATATTTCTGCAGTTCTGACCTATAACATAACTGTATGAACTGCACAATACTAACAAACCTATTAAAACAGATTTTACCTTAAAGTATTGGACGGTATATTATACTTTAAGTACACGTATTAATCATAATATTTTTATTTCTAAATTTGTATGGACACTATATCAATATTTTTTACAACATTTCGTACTATTCGATGGATAGTTTAAGTTATTAATAATATTAAGTAATATCATTGATTGTGCGCAGTAACTATAGTAAGTCGTATAAAATATGGTCTCGCCCGAACAATACAGATAGTGAGTATATTATAATATTATCTTATGTTACTCAATTCTGTCTGTTAGATAACATTTTTTTGACGTCTATATCGTACCCGAAAAATTAACAACTCAACGTCTTAGAAGGTAATAATAATACTGATATAATAACTGTTGTTCAAACCTATAAGTTGAAAACACTAAACATTTATATTACATCGTTGTCGTCCTTACAGGCATGCGTGTGTTCATGCAAACGTCACTATGTGAAACTGCCAACAATAATATTATATGATGGCACCTACCTGCGCAGTAGCCGAGTTATTCCGCATTAATTCGTTGCCGGTAAAATTTCAAGTACAAATTTCCAAATTCAAGTGGGTTTGCCACTACAGTATAGAGTCGGGAAGGTGGTGACACGAACCCTTTGACACTTAAATAGAGAACAAAAATCGAAAACTACAGCAAAAATGTATTACTTCTATTGTACCTACCTTGTATTATAATATTATAGGGTGATTCACCAAGTATGCTCAAAGTCATTTTTTTTTTTAATAATGCATTTATTGCAATTTAGATTTTCGGAACTTTTAAATGCATCTATAGGTACTTAAGGGCCATAGTAGTATGTTCAATTATTTGAATTATTTAGATTTTTTACCATTTAAAGTATGAAAAATAAGTAAAAATTCGATCGAGTATAGTTTCTGACTTATTAAATGTACCTATAATATACCATATAGGTACTAAGAATAGATAATAGTCCTTACAAATTGTATTATAATGATATAAAATATCAATATACATCATACATTTCGATTTAGATACATCGAATTTATCAAAAATGGGTGACTCTCATTTTTAAGAAGATAAGTTGGTATTGCTGCAGGACACACTCTTTAAATTGTATAGAAAAGCCTAAGTATTTGAAAACATTATGGTCTTACTCGAGTATAAACGAAGATTTCGAAAGTTATAATTTGAACAAACACATTATTAAAGATAAAAAAAACAGGGCTGACTGTGATTAAGGGGACTATCCCTACAGGGGAGGTAACAGGTGTAAAACACTCATACTTGATTTTTGTATCTAGCTAAAAGCAAATATAAAATAAAACGGTATATATAAATAATTAATAATGATCAATCATTAAATTGTTTGATTTCTTCCAAAACGGACCTGTCGTGCTGTAAGAAAAAAATATATAATTTCGGGTCCTCAAAAGTTATCAACCTTTTTTAAGCTTTTTTCGTAGACCTAATTCGCAATACCTCGTCGATTGTAATATTTCCACGCGTATTATTACCCACGATAGATCAATATTGACCCACACGTCATGACCAGATGATTTCCTATAAATAACATAAAGAACCACATTCATAATAGATGTACGTAAATAACGCGTGTCGGACCTTCGCCGCCTTTGGACTTTCACCGGTCGACCGATCTCCCGGGTACGTGACAAATATCGAATCGTCGACTCGTAAAAAATACGCTTTTACCACGATTGTAATAATAACCAATAACTAATAATAATACGAATTGTAATAATACAAAACGATGTGTATGAGTGTAATGTAATTGATTTGTACGTCACGAGTAATATACGACGACGACGGCGTCGACGCGGCAATAATAATATAATTATTTATTAGCCATTTACGGTACCGAGCGTGTGTGTGGAACATGTCCAAACGATTATTGAAATTTTCAGCGTCATAACGATATTATGCGTATATTATTATACAATTTAGCCATTAAAATATGTTGGACATTGCCGGCACATGTGCGGTAAATATTGTAATGCGAAAAAACGTGCCTAAAAAATTATTCGTAGGTACAAATCATATTATGAGGACTTACTAGGAAACCTCAATAACAATAATAATAAACAGGTCAGGTTAAGTTTTGTGTCTAGAAAATTATTTCGAATAATTATCATTCGAATTATTATTATGATCGACTGCAAGATCGTATTTGATACGAACTATTTATAATAAAATTTTTGCATTTAATTCGTATAAAAACTCGTCGATTTTAAAGTGATTACTGAAAACGGACTGGGTGTGACGAATCAAAAAATAATTATTTCGTTGCTTAGTTATACGCCTATAAGCGCTTTAGTTCATTGAATACCGAACGTATTACAATAAAAAACTAATATTTAAATTATGATCGCAGTAATGAATGTATATCGATTTTACGATGACTTGTGTGCTCATTTTGTAGTGCAAGAAATGTGCCGACCTTCAACTTTGAAGGTGGTTTTAGGTATAAAATTGTATTTATACCACGGAACATATTATTATTCATAGCTGCTAATATTATAATAATTACTAGGTAGGTACATAACACCATAGCAATATGATTTGCGATTTTTCGGCAAGAAATACTTCGACCTTATGACTAATAGAAAAAAAAATTAATGCAAGTAATAACAGTATAAAAGTGGCCAACTAAAGGTACCTAACCGTTCTGCTGTACAGTAAGTGTCGATCATATCTCGTCATTGACTGTGTTAAATTTCAATCAAATGTTATACATATCATCATATAATATACGAAAAGAGATTCTGGTATAAGACGGTTTAACTTTTTGGTGACCACAAGGCAATAATGCATTTATTGCAATTTAGATTTTCGGAACTTTTAAATGTATCTATAGGTACTTAAGGGCCATAGTAATATGTTCAATTATTTGAATTATTTAGATTTTTTACCATTTAAAGTATGAAAAATAAGTAAAAATTCGATCGAGTATAGTTTCTGACTTATTAAATGTACCTATAATATACCATATAGGTACTAAGAATAGATAATAGTCCTTACAAATTGTATTATAATGATATAAAATATCAATATACATCATACATTTCGATTTAGATACATCGAATTTATCACAAGGCACAAGAGAGGACTGGCCCAGTGGGACCGGGACGACAGGAGATTTCCAGGTGGCCTGACCTAATATTTATGTTTTTTCCGATTAATTTAATGAGTACAAAAAATGTTCTGCTTTTTACCCACCAAAGTGCAAACTATAGATTCAATTTTTTCAAGAACCATTCCTCGAAGTAATGGTCGGAACATTTTTTTCTACTAGACTCATTGTCTTCAGAAACCTAAAAAAAATTGCATATCTTGTAAAATCTATAAATTCATCTCTCCTCTCAGAATCTAAAATATAAATACATCATGAATTAATATCGAATAATATTAGGTATCCTTAGGAATTTAGGATGCAGACCTTCCCTATCATGGAGTGCGCACTCATAATCGTTTTTCATCGTATTGTTATACAACGATTTAATTCAAATCTAACATATCCAGGTTAGGTGGCCTACTCAATGATATGATATACACTCGACACCGACTATATAGCAGAGCCACTTCCCAGGTTTGTATTAATTGTTAACTATATGTCTAAACCAAGTGCGTCAAACGTTTCGAATTGAAAGCATATAATATTATTATCTATTTGTTGAGTTATTTTTCAAAGGATCGTTACTATACTATTGCCACACTATTTCCCAATGATGGGTCGTAATATTTACATTTTACGTACTTATGTGTATGTATATGCAAGTAAAGGATATACATTTAATATTTACTTTCACCATCGCATACAGGACCGACCACACTCTCATCTCGAGGACGGTACATATATTATTTATCAATGGAAAGATTCCTAGTTTTATTTTATTTTTTAATACAGCGGCGAAATCTTTAAGGCTTTGAAGTGACGTGAAACGGTTCCGGCGGCTTACCAATACCGAGGTTATCGTGTCTGAAACAGACGACACAATACACGATATTTTTATTTCTGTTTGGTTTGAAATGTTCCAGATACTGGATTCTAATGATTTAATGTATGATTATAATTTATATTATATTGTAATATCAATTTTATAAAATTCTGAAATTTAATATTATGTTATAATTTTGCGGCACCATTAAGTTAAAAGAGTAAAAGATTTAAAATCGATGACAATATATTTCAATAAGCTTAATAATAATCAGTCTAATGTATTATAATTATTGTTTAATATGACAACAAAATGCATTGTTGACTATAATATATCGCCATATATACTAAAGATAATAGTTATACAATTATTAATTGTTATTCAAATTTGAATATCAAATAAAATTACAGAATGCTAGAAACTGAAAATGAGTATACACGTCACTTTTCTTTGAATGTGCCAAAACTTAAATTTGGGGGAGAGGTGATGTGATTGTCATAGGATAGCTATATATCTATTATTATTGTCATGCTTAGGCTTATACGAATTGTGTCCACTGGTACTGCCCACGCCATTATAGCTATAGTTTATATGGTATCACGGTTACGACGTATTAAACATATTATTATTATAATGACGTTGTGACATGCCATTAAAAAATATATATCATCTGAAAACCCTTGGTCGCACACGGTTGATCGTAAGTGTACCGTGGTGTTGGTTACGAACACCCGCCTAGATTTTTTTGCTTACCGCATGTCGCCAAAACGCTTTATCACGACGCTGTTTATATAGGTATTGTTAGTTCGGTAGTAATTATATATTAAACGAAACGAAAACAATAAGACCATTAAAATTTTTACTATTCGATTTTATATACAGTATACACCTTACAAATAATTGAGAAAATAACTACAATAATAAGCGCTACATCATAGGTACTATATTACCATTGAATGACGCCGGTTCAAAGTTATAAAGACCATTAGTTAATTATTCAATTAATCGATTATGCATATATTTGAATGCGCATCTATTGTGATTTCAAACGGTTACATTTTTTAGTAGAAAAAAATGCTCTGATCATAAACTTCGACAGAGCTGGTTTCTTGTGAAAAATTTTATTCAACTTGCAACTATTATTATGAGGTCAAAATTGAAAATTCTTTTTAAAATAATCAGAAATAACTAAGATATAATTATCATTTGTTAACATTTTAATATTGTTGTTAATATTATAATTGTTTCGTAACAGTTACCAAACAATGTTATTATACCGTCTTCGTTTATAATCGTTTTTCATGTTTTTTTTCTGGGTACACTCGACTGTACAGCAACTACTTTCAGGTCCCTACTTTCCTCAATTTTTTTTGTTAAATTTCCTTGATATTGAAAAAAAATTCTGTTTTAAAACATTATTTTTTCTGAAACTGTATTACTTGTAATAATTCTTATAATTATGATAATATAATATCATATTAATATAATATCATATTATTATAATAATTTCTATTAGGTGCATTCAATCAATATAGTGTTTTATACTTTTATCCGTGTAACAATTTGAAATTTAGATGATCT